>JANRMT010062813.1:113677725-113689904 GCA_026402145.1 Polypterus bichir lapradei
AGAACCCCATGACCCTGTAGTTAGGATATAGCCGGTTGGATGATGAATGGACATATAGCTAGGGCATGTATAACTATGCATATCTGTTGAAAGGGGCTTGATTATCTAGGTGACATGCCAAAAGTTTAAGATAACCTGGTAGAGTTATGCACAGAGATTTATGAAACCCTAAAAGCAGAAGTAAATGCCATGGGATAACTCACCTGACAGGTTAATGCAGAACCCATATCCTCTTTAATAAAACCCCTGTGTGTGTCCAGGTGTCTGTGTGTGTGTGTGTGTGTCTTCTGGTGAAGTGCGCATGCGCGGGGCCACACGGCACGTGTTCAGTCTCTTCCTGTGCATTCCCTGTGCAGAGAGAGAAACAGACACAAACACAGGCGCACACACACACACACACACACACACACACAAAGACACAGGCGCGCACACAAAGACACAGGCGCGCACCAGACAGACAGGTGCGTGCATGCGCGCGAGACACACATACACACACAGGCGCAGACGAGACACGCACGCACGAGTCCCGCACACACACACGCACGCACGAGACACACAAACACAGGCGCACGCATGCATTGTTGCAATGTTACTTTTCTTGGTGGTTTATTAAATTATGGATTTTTCAAATGTTCATTTTTTTCCCTGTGCTTAAAACTCATTAAAAAAAAGTGTTTTTAGCGAGCGGGTCGTAAGGCTATAGCGCGAACTCTTGCAGTGTTAGTTTTCTCTGTTTTTCAAGGTTTTCTTAGTGTTATTCAATGTTTTTACATTTAGTTTACTATTACGCTGTGCATTCAATGGTATTATTAACTATATTTGTGCTTAAAAACTTAAAAAAATATATGTTTACATATAGTTTATACGGTCTAAAACGGATTAATTGTATTTACATAGAATCCTATGGGGGAAATTACTTTGGTTCATGACCAAATCGGGTTGCAACCAGAGTTTTGGAACGAATTATGGTCGTGAACCGAGGTTCCACTGTATTACTGTCAGACAAAATTACAGGCATTTTACTGAAATACATACCAGTATTATTTAATATAGACTGTTCCTACTAATGTTTATGCACAACTGTTCTAGCGCCCGTTATTGTAATGGGCTTAATGTCTAGTTTTAATAATAAATGGTAATTGGCATCTTTCCCATTGGTGAACAAATAGTGCAATCCTTGGATAGGTGGCTTTAACAATGAAGTAGTGTGAAATGGCATTTCCACTGCTATGTCTCAAAGTATTTGAAATGTAGATGCACATTTAGTCTTAGAACAATTCATTAATCAATATAATGTTATACAGCTTTAATTATAAAAACCTACTGTATTGTTGCCTTAGGGGTTCTCAGGAATTTTATTTTCACACACTTCACATACTGCAATGCCCACCAATAACACAATCCTAATGTATTTATTATTCATTGACTGGACTGTCTCTGGCATGTCCTGGTAAATATCTGCAGCGTTGCATTAATCATTACTTCCTTCCATCCATTATTGAACCTGCTTAATCAATTTTGTTGTTGCAAGATATGGCCCATGCCAGCAGTACTGGGGACTTCTTTGGAGCTAACCCTGGACAGTACCCTTGTTTATTAATATGTTAACCTACATTTGTGAATAGTGTATCTAAATTCCAGGGAGAAATTCCTGTGTGAATGATATCTGGGCAGGAACTTCAGAGAGGTCTATCCAGCAATTTGCAAGGTTGAGACCAAGACCGCTGGGCCAGTGTATGTATGAACAAAGCCAGACTTCTGGGTAACAAATGCAAATTGTGTTAATGACACACTGAAGGTTGTGCAGGTGAACTATGTATAAGCAACTCTGGTAATGTTGAGTGAAAGTATTGCATGATCTTTTAGTCGATGTTTGCTTTCTTAGACTAGCCTTTTAAAAACCAAAGTTACTAAGAGAAGGGTGTATGTTGCTTGGTGTACACCTCATAGAAAATCTTCTTAATAACACTTTCAGGAGCAGTAGAAATGCAGTGACATATTTTACTACCCTTGTTTGTTTGCATTAGACTATATGGTTTTTCATCTTTTTGATTGAAAGGTTTCTTTATGTCTAAAATCTGTCTTACAAAATAAACAGTAATTTATTTCTTGTACAGCCCTAAGTCACACAAGGAATGTCTCTATGGGCTTAAACAGGTCCTGTTTTTTTGACAGTCCCCCAGCCTTGACTCCCTAAGAAGACAAGAAAAAAACAATGGAGAAAGGATCATTCACTTAACATTTCAGAAAAGGCGGCCATGCCCAGAGTACACCTTAGCTCCATATGCACAAAACACTAAATTATTCAAATTAAAATTTTCTCTCTAGCACATTTGTCTCAAATAAAACTATCCAAAATGTTTCCAGGGCAAGATTCAACCTGAATGTTGCAATCTAGTTCCAGCTACACTGGGCCACATGTTTTGTGTGTGCACTAAATTAACATTGTTTTGGACAAAAATCTTTGAATACCTAACAGATAGCCTTGGTGTTACAATCACTCCTTACCCATTAACAGCTGTGTTCAGTGTACTCCCAGATAAGTGTAAAATGTAGAAGAACAAACAAATCATAATTGCCTTTACCTCACTACTAGCACATAGACATAATTTACTCAACTGGAAGAATCCAAACTCCCTACTGACCTTTGAGTCAGTGGGTAACTAATATCCTATATTATCTGAAATTGCAAAGTATCCATTTCTCATTCAGAGAATCCTTTCAAAACTTTTTTTAAAATATGGCAGGATCTTATCAATAACATTTTAGAATAAGCTTCTATATCTGGGAAAAGGATACTTCCTTTCTTGCTGCTTCAAAGGTTTACTTTGTTGGCGGACTCTCCTCTCTTGATGAGGGTTGAATTTTGGTTTGGTTAAGTTTTATTTGATTGTATGGATTATTTGCTTTTAATTAAAATGAATACCCCCCAAACAAAAAAAACCCTTGTAGGTAAAAAAATAAATAGATGGGAGACCCCTTTTCCTGGTAGGTTGGGTGTGCAATGGGTGTCAAAAGATGGGGTAAATACAACACATAAAACAAAACACAAGTAATCATCTTCACGGAGCTGGATGCCCTATCTATCATTGCCATCACAGAAATACAATACAGTAGTAAAAACAAATGTGTTTGTGCAAAGTGCTCTTCACCAAAAATACAACTAAAGTCCCCAACCTTAACTTGGAATGAGTGGCCAATGTATAATTGCTATTGGCCTTGGAAAAAGGCAGCTAACCCTGGTATGAGTGAGTAAATCTGGCAGCCTATTACACAGTTTCTAGTTGGAGGGAACGGTAGCCGCTGGAGGATGTGACCTTCAGGATATTATACCTCTAGAAATCATTCTGCGTAACAGATGATATGGTTCCTTGAGAAAAGGTTAAATTTCTAAAATATTTTGAGTTCACCGTAAGCTGACAGCTGATTAACATGCTGCTGGTAAGCACCAGTGCTTGTGTGAAGGTTTCCCAGTTATATTTTATTTTCCTTTCTCAATTCTGATGGTTCACTGACAAGTATGAGACACTAGCCATGTGCGGCCAACTACGTTGCGCGTGTTAAAGTTGTCTGTGAAGGGCTCCCTGTTTAAACGCGGCTGCCAGTCGTGAACTGGGCCCTTCATCGCACAGCATTATGATTTTTTTATAAGGGAAACAACTACAAAAGAAAACCCTTGGATATTGATTCGATAGGAACGGCCTACTTGAAATCACTGTCCGAATCGTAATTATGTGGTGGTGTAGGAGCATTTCTGCTTCTGTCCGTTCACAGTCCATCTCGTTTCCATGACGCTGTCGTTTCCTCTCACGATCTCTTCTCAACCTTTCTCCAGTCTCGCAGATTGCTTTGTGGCAATCCAAAGAGTAAGGCAATATACACAGATCAATGGTTATAAAAGGGGGACACATAGGTATCCAGGCTCTTTAAAGCATAAATAGGGATCACTTCACTGACATGTGATCAAGCCACAGTACAACTGTGAGACGGGCAGCACTCGCCGGCTACAACATAACAATAATAATTTCCGGAACGTGCTGTTACGTTGTCATTCATTTTACCCACTGTCTTTCTTTCATTCATATGTTACGTAGGCACGTACCTTTTATCTTCGGCAATCTCATTCTCTAACCAGGCCTCAGGAGCTAACCAGCGTAACACTGTCCAACTCCCCTTTCGTTATTCCGGCACATTGTTGACATCCATGAGTAACTACAACATACTAAACTGGAAGGTGGTCTACGCATGCGTGGAATTCGTGGACAAACAAAGATCAAGATCTAAATGAAGATCTCTTTAGTTAATTTAAATCACAACAATTTGTTTAGTTTGAATGTCTGTGTTTTGAGGTGTGACTGGCGTACTACAGTCTTCAGTAGTATGAGCCTGGAGGAGATTCTTAATGCAATGCCTATGTTTTAGCTGTCTCTATACTGCCATCTAGTGCTTCTTCTTCTAATTCATTCGCAGACAAACAAAGATCAAGATCCAAATAAAGATTATATATAGAGATTATACAGGCTGGCCCATCCCTTGTTTGTGCAGTTTAAAACAACGTTTCTCCTTTACTTGTGGACACATTGTATGCGTTATACCTTCAGGTTAAGTTTAATTTTGTAGGTGAGAGTCACAGACTGGTCAGACTGAGTCACTGGGAATTTCAAACTACATGACTGAGGCAAATTAGATTATGTAAATGAAGTCTGCATTTGAACATTACTGGAAAAGTAGTGTTGTGTGACAGGGGGCTTAAATGAATACCAGAATATCTACTACTATATATGAAAGTTTATGGTAACTAACTGTATTCCCCAAAACTAAATAATAAAGCTCTAATAATTGTACCTAATCTCTTGGTTCTTGAATAAAACAAATTCTTTGCTTTTGAATTCTATGCTGTCTCTGTACATGGTAATTCCCAAATACTATTCAAAATAATGTGCTACTTACTCTATATATCATGTAAGTGATTATTTTGAGTTTTTTCTGACGCTTATTTAGTAATTCTCAATTATTTCTTGATTACTTAATTATTAAAATCATCCCTGTTGTTTGCATTTAAAGTCCATCAGTTCAATACTTTCCATTGACATCTTCTTTTAGTATGTTTGTGTTTTTTTCTTTATTCTCATTAGGCAGGTTGCATGTTTTTGTTTTCATACCCACAGACTGTAATTGTACACTGCTGTGTTGCCAACAACATACAGGCATAGCTTTTCATTATCCTGCTACCTGCTCATTCCAGTACAAAAGAACTGTCCATGTATATTGAGATGATATAAATGCAAAAAATAACAATGTGCTGTAAAACTGGGTCATAAGAACTCTAAAGAAGGAGGATAGCACCTTCTCTATTAATCCTTATTCATAACCATTTTCAATCTCTGATCTATAAGACATCCATAGCCTAGAGGAGGCACCAATTAAATCTCCATTTAAAATGACATTACTATATCAGAGGGTACAAAAGATTGCTGTTAACTGCTGTCTAAGCTGACAGGATTGTAGCTAATTGTATATTGTACTCCCTTACACTTCTTTTTTTCTCTGAGTTTGTTCCGTGAAACCATTGGAACTTCATTGTTTCTTTTAATATTTTGGATCTTGAACTATGTTGTTTTCATTATTTGTACACATTATTTTTGTGAGTTTGAAGGCCAGCTATCTAAACTGTTGAAACAAAGATTTTGTTGTGAAATTCCTCTTGGTCAAGAGGCATAGGATGATCAGAAACTACTGAACAACCTTTACCTATCCTCTCCAATGGAGTACTACTTCATATGTATGCCGGCTAGCAGAGGAAATGAATAGAGAAGTTTCAATAATTAATCCTAATTTGCTACAAAGTTATTGGTTTTCTATTGAAACACACTATTTAAAGCTTTCAAAAAGAAAGCAAGTTGTATACCAATGAAAGGTTCACACTGCTTCCTGAAAGCTTTAAGCACTGTCTATGTGGAGTGTGCATGTTCTCACTGTACCTGCAAATCTTCTTCTGTCACATCTCAATAAACATGTGTTACATTATTTGACTGCTGATTTTAGTGTGTTTTCAGCTATTGTATCAAAAAGAAAAGGGCACCATTGCTTAGATTTTGTTTGTTACTTGTCTTTGCTACAACTTAATAAATGACAGAAGCAAAAATAATGAATTAGTGTAAAGATGACCCTGAAAGTGCCATTTAGCCCTTAGTGTGTGAACACCATGTAAGAAAGAAAAGCAAGAACATGACAAGGGGTAGCAAGTCTGTTGCACACAGTAAACCTGGCAGTCTCCACTGCACTCTTTAATGATTAAATCTATGCACTGTTTGTAAATGCTATTTTCTCAAACTGTTCTTATGATACAGTATATAATTTTAAAGGGTTAACATACAAGGAATACACATCTGAAACTTAGGCTTCAGATAATTTACATTGAATGCTAAAATAATGCAAAAGACTGTAGGAAAGACGTTTCTTTAAGAAAGAAATGTAAATTAACCATTACCAATCAATCAGTTTACAAAGAATTTAATGAAGAAATAAATATTTAATATACATTGTATATTGCATGAGAAAATTAAAGGTACACTGAGAATAAAAACAAATTTGTGAGATCCTGCCAGCATACTGGCAGTTTGCAGATTTTTCCAAAAAAATATCCTTTTTTTTATTTTGGCAGTTAAGATATGTTTTGCAAAATTCCAAAAAGATTGTCTGTTCAACAGCTGTTTTGATCACTTTCCCAATTGTCTTTCACCTCATGTCACTCCTGAAAAACCTCAGTTTCTTTGGTACTCCCTCGCTGTACAGCAAGGAAATCATTATGACCATCTACAACTTCATCAACATAAGGTTTCTCTGAATTAACAATTAAGGTATTAGATATTTAAAATGCACTGAATTTTTAAATGAATGGATAAAAAATGTTGAACGCACAGCAGAACTGAAGTAACCACTGCTAAAGAGTTCCCTGTTATCATTTTAGTACAATACAACCAAACCTGTGATGTATTTATATACTGTATTTTAAATCCTCCATGAGATGAGCCCTTATTCTAGTTGTGAAATACTGGTAAAGCATAGATACTCTACACCTTAGTCCTTGTTTCACAATGTCCACCACTCATGTTTCTGTCACTCAAATATCTCAGACGGTCTTAACAGAAAACGTCATATTGTTTTTTGAAAGAGGCTAGATGTATGCTACCCTTAAAGATGTACTTGCACCCCAGGAAGGTCAGATCACAACCTGAGTTTCAACACTTATTTATAACCCCTAAGTGCAACAAAATCCAATTAATACTAGTATACCAAGGCACTGAAACTGGAGACTAAGCTGGATCTCTGGTTCATCAATTTGTTTATTAGTCCATTCAATGTAATTATCAAAGTTCATCAGCCTATAATGTTTGGCTGGCAGGTTCCTATTGTGCCTTCTGGAAGATTTAGAAATGCATTATCAGTTATTAAATGACTGAAAAAAGAAAATAGCTTCATTCGCGTTAATTTTAATCTCCTCCTGCCTGTTATGTTGACGAGAATTTTTCTTAGCATTTCTTTGCGATAATACACTTTCAGAGTGTGAATGATGCCCAAATCCAATGGCCGAAGCACTGCTGTGCAATTGGGTGGGAGGAATTCAACACGAACATTATCTAAATGTAGAAGCATGTTTTGGGCAGCACAGTTACCATCAGGAGCTGAATCATCCTTTTCTTCTTCTTCATATTGTGAAGTTTCTGAACTCTTTTGAGACCCCCCCATTCCCCACCCAATTGGAACGACACGCTGAAGTGCGTCCCGAAGTGCGATTGCACCGTCTGTGTAAGATTGTCTGTTGCCAGGGCAGGGCAACTTCAGGCTCATAGCGCTGCAGTGAAGCGACACAGAAAAAAATCATAAAAGATCGGAGTCGCGTTATAAGTTCCTGTCTTGCACCCCAAAACACGAAGCTTAGTCTCAGTACTTTAGTAAAACCAGCTTTATTCAGCTTGAAACAGGAACTACACACTTATTTGTTGTAGTGTGATCTGCCACTCTGCTATACACAAACACAGCAGTCAGGCAGGGTCGTGGCGAGACCAGTGACCAAGTAAACCTGTTATCTGCATTTACAATGTGCCTTACATTACCCATAGATATCTTTTCTGTTTGCTTTGGCGGAGAGCCACACCATAGCTGAGACGCAGCAAAGTTTTGAGCCGGCAACAGATAAACAGTCTTCCATAGACGCAGAGATCAGACTTCGGGGTGCTCTTCACCGTGTCGTCCAGTTGTGGGAGGTCCCAAGAGAGTTTACAAACCTCACATTTACTTGAATGAGTGCCGCATTAATAGGAATGTTTCTTGAACGAGCATCATTGAATCACATAAAAACTGCTTTTTCGACGTCTTCAAATGCAGCAGCTAACATACGTTTGCCAACTAGATTTTTCTTTTTTTGTTCGGTCTTTCAAGAAAGTTGACAGCATTGATGGCGAAATTCCAAATTCACTGACAACGTCTTTTTTCTTTTTGCCGCAATCGAGAGCTGTAAAAAAGTAAAGTTTTTTTTCTAATATGAACTGTTATTGTTTTTTCATGTCTGCCGTTTCTATTGGTGGGTGACAATGAGTTAAATTCCAATGGATGTTTTTTCAAATGTTGATGAGCAATAAGCAAAAGGTATCACTGAAAACCGCAGGAAACAAAAAAGGCAAAAAAAAAAACAGTACGAGGAATGTTTGAAGAAAGAAAAAAAAATGACAATGTTTCTGTTTGGGGGATCGTTGTGCACACCTGAGCTGCGGCCACAGAACTAACTGCTCTGTGGATGATTCATTCAGGCATTTCAAGGTCTTTTGGGCACTTCATTGTAATGAAAGTATCTGCTGAATGTACTTCGTAGTAACAAGATTTCTATAGACTCTTGTCATATGGGGAAACTGTAGGTACCATAAAAATACTTTCTTGTAATGAAAATTTTGTTGTAAAGATATTCGTTGTAACGGAATTTTACCTGTAATAAAATATAAATGCAGACAATGTATTGTTTGTTATTGTTATGTACATTCCAACTTTTAGTGATGAAGAGGAAGAGCATAATGTCATATAACTACTGTTAGGCTCCAGACACTCCAGAGACATTAATCCCACACATCTACATTTTTTCAGTGAGTTAACAGTAGAATAACCAGAGGCTACGAGAAAACTTGTAAATCCGGCCCTCCTTAAATTTGTTTGCACCTCTCCGTCAGCGTCTTTTGTCCTGTAAATGTGCAGATTAAGACAAGCAGCCTGCTATTCCATCCCCCCACCGTCGCAGAACGTTCACAAAGTTCTCCCAGCTTATGCTTTGTTTGATTATCTGGGAGAGAACTGCTGGAGTTTTAGAGTGGAAATAAGAGATCTTATTTGGAACACATGCATTTCATGTGTGTTCCGTTTCTACAGTATCCTGTGTAAACACATTGTTAAAACAGAATTTTTTTTATATGTTAGTAAAAAATGTTACAAAATGTAGGCATAAACTATAGAATGTGTGAAGCCTGACATCCAAAGATCAAATAAAACTTTCACAAAAGGTTCAAGAACGATACAACAGTTTCTGTGGTGTAGCAGTAAGATTTGCTGTAATCAAGAGTCCCCGGTTCAATCCCGACTGCCTCCTATATTTGCCATTTTCAGTAGTGAGCTGCTTTTATTGTTAATATTATACAGTATACACATACATTTGGTTTGCGTCTGTAACAGACCATGAACAGTCAGCAAATCTTATCACTACACCACAGAAGCTGTTGTAGCATCCTTGAACCTTTTGTTCATCTATATATATACTCAGCAAAAAAAGAAACGTCCCTTATTCAGGACTGTGTATTTCAACAATAATGTTTTAAAAATCCAAATAACTTTACAGATCTTCATTGTAAATTGTTTAAACAATGTTTTCCATGCATGTTCAATTAACCATAATCAATTAATTAACATGCACCTGTGAAATGGTCGTTAAGACCTTAACAGCTTACAGAAAGTAAGCATTTAAGGTCACAGTTCTAAAAACGCAGGACACTAAAGAGACTTGTCTACCGACTGTGAAAAACACCCAAAGAAAGATGCCCAGGGTCCCTGCTCATCTGCGTGAACGTGCATTAGGCATGCTGCAGGGAGGCATGAGGACTGCTGATGTGGCTAGGGCAATAAATTGCCATGTCCACACTGTGAGACGCCTAAGACAGTGCTACAGGGAGACAGGAAGGACAGCTGATCATCCTCGCAGTGGAAGACCACGTGTAACAACACCTGCACAGGATCGGTACATCCGAATATCACACCTGAATGACAGGTACAGGATGGCCACAACAACTGCCAGAGTCACACCAGGAACACAATCCCTCCATCAGTGCTCAGACTGTCCGCAATAGGCTGAGAGAGGCTGAACTGAGGGCTTGCAGGCCTGTTGTAAGGCAGGTCCTTACCAGACATCACCAGCAACAACGCCGCCTATGGGCACAAACCCACCTTCGCTGGACCAGACAGGAGTGGCAAAAAGTGCGTGAGTTTCTGCATGACAGCAATGTCAGTGTTCTGCCATGGCCAGCGAAGAGCCCAGATCTCAATCCCATTGAGCATGTCTGGGACCTGTTGGATCGCAGGGTGAGGGCTAGGGCCATTCCACCCAGAAATGTCCAGGAACTTGCAGGTGCCTTGGTGGAAGAGTGGGGTAACATCTCACAGCAAGAACTGACAAATCTGGTCCAGTCCATGAGGAGGAGATGCACTGCAGTACTTCAAGCAGCTGGTGGCCACACCAGATACTGACTGGTACTTTTGATTTTGAGCATCCCTTCATTCAGGGACACATTGTGAAACATTTTTAGTTTATGTCTTATGATGTTGACTCTTTTAGTGTTCATACAAATATTTACACATTAAGTCTACTGAAAGTAAAAACAGTTAAAAGTCAGGGGACGTTTCTTTTTTTGCTGAGTATATATATACTAGCAGAATACCCGCGCTTCGCAGCGGAGAAGTACTGTGTTAAAGAAGTTATGAAAAAGAAAAGGAAAAATTTTAAAAATAACGTAACTTGATTGTTAATGTAATTGGTTTGTCATTGATATGAGTGTTGTTGTCATATCTATCTATCTATCGATCTATCTATTTATATATATATATATACTAGCAAAATACCCGCGCTTCGCAGCGGCGAAGTACTGCCTTAAAATTTTTATTAAGAAGAAAATGTAACCTTTTTAAACTGAGGGAAAATATGCCAATAATTATTTGTTAAGGATCTCTTTGTATACCATGTTATCAGTTCGGCCCTCCGGTTGTAATATGACCAAGCTGTGTGCTGAGCTTACTCTTGAGCATGTAACTTACAGTTGGCCATGTGAACAGTAATCTTGTCTCAAATCTCACAGCTTGGATTGCTGCTGTCATAATCGGTTTGAGTTTCATGGTTTGTTTCAATTACGATAGTATTTGCAGGATTTGTTGTGTTGAAGTGACATTCGGCATCTGTCAAGCATTGTAAGCACACAACCGGTTTCATCGATAAAATCACATCCAGCTTTTGAGAGTTTAAACACTCATAAACATCAAAGTGTCCACTACTGAAATCGTCACCTGTGAATCTAAGATGTTTAAGAGGCATTGGCGGTTGTCGAAAGGTGTAAAATATTTGGCCATTTCGGTACACTTGAAAGCGACAACCGAACAATTCAGCGGCAGCCATCAACTCACATGCAGAACCATAGGTGAAGGGCTTAAGCATTTCACTCTTCTAGTGCTCCTGTGTAGTATAATTATCTCCTGTACCGTCATCAGTCCACACTTTGAACCTGTCCCAGTCATTCAATACATAAGACACATTGTTCCTCCGGATATCAAGAGTGAGCCTGATATGGCCGTGCAATATGTAACAAAGAGAATGGAAAAGGCAGGCGCCATCTCCAGGCATGGAAACCACTCAGTAAGTGACAGTTCTTTGATCGATAGTGATCACCTCGATAGACATGGTAATGGGGGTTGGAATGATAAAGGAAATGGGTACCTGAGCAATGTAAAGTAAGTCTAAAATACCTATACAATAACTATAATTGTAATAAACAAACAATAAAACAGCGGAGAAGCCGTGGATTAAACAAAAAGGCTGTAGTTATCAGTAGGGAGACGTGAATCCCGTGGCGAAGCAAGGAAGGGAATGTAGAGAC
>JANRMT010062813.1:113719904-113731116 GCA_026402145.1 Polypterus bichir lapradei
TGCCCCCCCCCCCGCCATGGATTGCCCCACCACATAATCGTTATCAAATATTATATTAGAACATAAATTAATAGGTTCATGGTTTACAAATTACATGAGACAATAAAATAAAATAAGCAATATGAAAATATATATGTTGTGTGTGTGTGTGTGTATATATATCCGGTCCTCCGAAGCGTAAAATAAACGCGCAGAAAACGAACTAGAAGCGGTTTCCTTGCATTTGTTGGGTTTTGAACGCCAAGAAAAAGCTGCATGCAACGTTTTTTTGATGCCGTATAAACGCGCAGCCGGACAAACGCACGTCACCAAAGCCCGTGTGAACACTCTCATTGACTCCTACGTGTAGAAAACACTCGGCGCTTGATCCGCGCTCACCGGACGCTACGAACGAAAAAAAAAACGCTCAATTTTAATGCCCGTGTGAACAAGGCCTTAAGGCTTGTAAACATACCTAAATTAATAAATTCTCTGTGCTTTATGAACTTATTTTAAAATATTACTGATTAGATCCTGCCATGTTTTGAAAAAAGTCTGTACGGATCCTCTGAGTATTTGATTTTTTCCAACTTCAAATAATATAACACATCGGTTTCCCACTGACTTAAAAAAGGAGAGTTTGGGTTCTTCCAGTTTATCAGAATAAGTCTGCGTGCCAAAAGTGTAGTGAATGCAATCACAATTTGTTTGTCTTTCTCCACTTTAAACCCATCTGGAAGAACACCAAACACGGCTGTTAATGGGTTAGGAGGGATTGTGAGTCCAAGGCTATCTGAAAGGTAATTAAAAATTTTGTCCAGAATAATGTTAATTTGGCGCAGGCCCAGAACATGTGACCTAGTGAGGCTGGGACTTGGTTGTAATGTTCGCAGGTTGGATCATGCCCTGGAAACATTTTGGAGAGTTTTAGTCGAGACAGATGTGCTCGATATATAATTTTAAGTTGTATAATTGTATGCTTTGCGCATATGGAGCTCGAGTGAATTCTCTGCATTGCTACTTTCCACTTCTTTTCTGATATATTAATTGAGAGATCTTTTTCCCAGTGTCCTCTTGGATCTTTGAAAGGGAAGGATTGTAAAATGATTTTATATATTGTAGAGATGGAGTCTAAGTCCTTGAGATTGAGCAATATTTTTTCCAGCATGGATGAGGGTGCAAGATGAGGAAAATATGGAAGGTTTTGTTTAACAAAGTTTCTGATTTGAAGATAGTGAAAGAAATGTGTAGCTGTAATGTTAAATTTGGAATGTAATTGTTCATAGGATGCAAAGAAGTTGTCTATATAAAGATCTCTAAGCAAGTTAATTCCAAATTTTTTCCAGATATTAAAAACTGCATATGTTTGTGAAGGTTGAAAGAGGTGGTTCTCTTGCAGGGGTGCCACAGATAGAATCTTCTCCATCTTAAAATGCTTTCTACATTGGTTCCAGATTCTAAGTGAGTGCAGCACAATTGGGTTATTTGTATATTGCCGATAGCGTGTGTTTATTGGAGCACAGAGCAAGGAATACAAAGAAGTACTGCAGGATTTTACTTCTATTGCGGTCCAAGCCTGTGTATGTTCTATTTGTGTCCAGGTTCTTATCGCCTGTATATTTGCTGCCCAGTAATAAAACTGGAAGTTAGGTAGAGCCATGCCGCCTTCTGCCTTTTATCTTTGTAAGGTCGCTCTTTTGATGCATGGATGTTTTGAATTCCAAATAAATGAGGTTATTGTTGAATCTAATTGCCTAAAGAATGATTTATTAATGTATACTGGGATGTTTTGAAATAAAAAAGTTTAGGAAGAATATTCATCTTAACAGTGTTAATTCTTCCAGCTAGTGTGAGATGAAAGCTTGACCATCTATACAAGTCTTGTTTAATTTTTTCCATGCAGACAGTGAAATTTTGTTGATATAGAGCTTTATGTTTACTTGTAATTTTTACCCCGAGGTATTTAAACTGTTCTGCAATGATAAAAGGTAGGGTATCTAATCTAATATTATATGCTTGAGAGTTCACTGGAAAGAGTACACTTTTATTCAGATTAATTCTGAGACCAGAGATCTTTTGAAATTCTGTGAGTGCTGCTAAGACTGCAGGCACAGAATTTTCTGGGTCTGATATATACAGTACCATGTCATCTGCATATAATGAGATTTTCTGTTCCAGTCCTTCTCTGCTAATCCCCTTTATCTGATCAGTATTTCAACAATGTATTGCCAGTGGTTCAATGGCAAGCGCAAACAGCAGCGGTGACAAGGGGCATCCTTGTTTAGTGCCACGTTCTAGTTTAAAGTAGTCTGAGCAAATGTTGTTGATGCAAACTGAAGCTTCTGGGTTAGTATAAAGTAATTTAATCCATGCACAGATGTTTGGGCAAAACCCAAACTTCTCCAATGTAGTAAAAAGGTATTTCCATTCAATCATGTCGAATGCTTTTTCTGCATCCAATGATAATAATATTTCTGGGATGTTTGATTTAGTTGGTGAGTATATTACATTAAACAGGCGTCGAAGATTTGAAGATAAGTGCCGGCCCCTAATAAATCCAGTTTGGTCTTGTGATATTATCGAGGGGAGCACTTTCTCCATCCTTCTGGCTAAGATTTTAGAGAGTATTTTAACGTCGTTATTCATAAGTGAAATTGGTCTGTATGATGCACACTGTAATAAGTCCTTATTTTGTTTTGGAAAGACAGTGATTAGTGCTTGGCGAAAGGTTTGTGGAAGAGATTGGTTATCTCTGGCTTCTGTAAATGTTGCTAATAGGAGGGGAGCTAGCTGAGCGGAGAATTTCTTGTAAAATTCTGCAGGGTAGCCATCAGGGCCTGCTGCTTTCCCGCCTTGGAGTGACATTATAGCATCTAGTAATTCTGATAACGCCAGAAGTTTATCAAGTTCCTCCACACTAGAAGCGTCTATTTGTGGTATCTGTAATGTATCCAGAAATGCATTAGATTGTGTATTGTCTTCCTTAAACTCAGTAGTATATAGGGATTTATAGTCTCTGAAAGTGTGCATTATATTTTTGTGTTTGACGATTTTATCTCCGTTCGTGCTAGTGATTACTGAGATTGCGTTGCGCACTTCTTGCTTGTGAATTTGTTGAGCTAAAAGCTTATTAGCTTTCTCCCCATGTTCATAGTAATGATGTCTGGATTTGTAGATTAGTTGTTCAGTTTCTTTAGTTGTCAAGAGGTTTAATTCCGAATGTAGAGCCTGCCTTCTCCTATATAGAGTCTCGCTTGGTAGTCTGGCGTGTTCTTCATCTATGTTAATAATTTCGGTTTTTATCTCTGCTACTTTCTTGTCCTCAGATTTATTTCTGTGGGAAAGATATGAGATAATCTGTCCTCTTAAGAAGGCCTTAAGAGTTTCCCAGAGTATTCCTGCAGAGATCTCGGGGGATTTATTTGTCTTTAGAAAGAATTTGATTTGTTTGGATATAAATTCAGTACAATTCTCCTCAGCTAATAGAAGCGGGTTGAGGCGCCATCTGCGGGGTGAGTGTATGGGGCTTAGTAATTTTAGCTCCAAGATCATAGGTGCATGGTCAGAAATAACAATAGCATCATTTTTGCAAGATTTCATTTTAGGCAAGAAGTTATTGTCTATAAAGAAGTAATCGATCCTTGAGTAACAATGCTGAGTAAAAGTGGATTTAGAACACAATTAAAGTCCCCAGCCATTATAACTTTATGAGTGTTCAGATTGGGAATGGATGCAAATAAATTTTGTATAAATTCCTTATCATCAACATTAGGTGCATAAACATTTATCAAAATCATTTTACAGGTAGAGAAGTCTCCCATGACCATTACATATCTCCCTTCAGGATCCAATACTACATCTGATGCTACAAATGATACAGTTCTATGTATAAGAATTCCCACACCTCTAGTTTTCTTCGTAAAACTAGAATGGAACATTTGGCCAGTCCAGTCTTTTTGCAGCCAGAACTGATCCTTGCCTATTAAGTGGGTCTCCTGTAAAAATACTGTTTTAGCGTTTAGACCTGTTAGGTGAGAGAGTACTTTCTTTCACTTTAATTCGTGATTCAGGCCTTTAACATTCCAGCTTACGAAGTTAACTGTCCCATCATGGAGACACTGATTCTGAGTTTTTGATGTCATTTTATAGTCTTATTATAATTATAAAGATTGAGAGGATAGATTAGGTATAGATCAGGCCTGCTCTCTTTTTCCTCCCCCCCTTAACCCCCCACCCTCCCTTTTTGCCTCCCCAAGTGAGGCTAAAACCCACTTCACACAGTCCCAGTCCTCTGACATACCCAGAGAAAGAGCACGTCCAAAGCAAAACAAGCCCCAATGCAGCGGTGCTTTAGGGTTAAAAGATAGAGATATCTCTAAAAAAAAATATATATATAGTCTTTAGCAATTTTAGTGCATTAAGATGATACACCCAGATAATAAACCCAGGGGATGGTGTTAAAAATGTGTCCAGAATAAGTATAACAAGTCTTAATGCAGTAATGCAGTAATAGCAATAACAATAAACCAAGGGTATGATATTGAAAAGTCTCGTTTAGGGTAGAGATGGAATAATTAGAAAAGAAAAAAAAAAAAAAAGAGAAAAAAGAATAATTAAGCACAATAAAACATAAACAGATAGCGCCCTAGTAATACTAAGTAATAATGAGAATATATTAGCATATATGCTGATAAAAACCCGTATTTTAAAACGAATAGATCAGACAGTAGATTGTTAATCCTTGCTTTATCATTTACGCCATGACTCACTATTATGTATCAGGATAGTCCCGGGATCAGCTTTCTTAATTCCTTTTCTGCTTCTTCCTTGCTAGCGAAGACATAGAATTGGCCCTGCCATTCCACTTTCAGTTTTGCCGGATACAAGAGGCTGTATTTGACACTGGCTTGCCATAAGTGCTGTTTAATGGTGTAGAAGGCTGCGCGTTTAGTGGCTGTTACTGGAGAGAAGTCAGGGAAGAAACGAATGTGGTTATTTTCATATATAATATCTTTCTTGTTTCTGAGGAGTGCCATCACCTCTATCTTAAATGATGATCGTTCAAAATGAACTATAAAAGATCTTGGTCGGGGTCTAACGGTGTTTGATCTGCGTACACTTTAAGCCGCTGCTATCTCAGATTCTTTTTTAAAGTCGTCCCCGATTATTGTAGAAAAAGGTTCAGCTGCGAATTTCACAGGGTTTGAACTTTCTCGATTCTCAGGCAGACCTTCAATTCTGACATTATACCTTCTACTCCCATCTTCCAAAGCAGCCAGTCTGTCTCCGAGTTTTTCTCCGAGTTTTTTGCATTCGGAGCTGACATTTACTGCTTTTTCCTCGGCACTGGCAGCTACATTTTCGGCCATTTCAATCCGATTCGTGAATGTCTCCTTGAGATCCTCCAATTGATCAGTAAGAGTGCTCAGTTTAACCGGGTTTTCCTGAATGTGCTCTTCAGTTTTACCCAGCACCTGTCGAAGCTCAAGTTGCACCTCTTGACACAGCCTTTCATTTGCCTGTTGGAATTCCTGTCGCAGCCTTTCATTTGCCTGTTTCAACTCCTGTCTCACATCTTGTATCATTTTTTCGCTAGCCTTTGCCCTTGCTTTCTCATTAGCCTTCTCGCTTTTCTTTATATCTTGCATGAGCTCAGCGAGCAACACCTTCAGTTCAGACAGTTCAATTGTGCTTTCTTGTACCGTAGATGAAGCAGCAGACTTTGCTGTAGCCGGTGTCCCCGCTGCGCTCGGCTCGCGTAATTGAAACCGCGGACTACAAGGCCCTTTCCAGTTTCAGGTGATCTTCTCCGATCGCCGAGCTATCCAAATTTGCACATACGATCGCACCTTCGCTCCCCTTTTCGCTCTCAGCCGGCGACGATGTAGCGGACCGTGGTCCAGAGGAGTCTGTGCTTTCGCCCATCTGATCCAGGTCTGTCTCTGAAAGGCCGTATCTTGAACTGGGGTTTGCTGATCGTAGCTTGGGAGTAACTTTAGTTTTCGATTCTTTCGAACCCCCCTTCTTGTTGGCCATGTTTATATGTGCTTACATATACTGTAGCAGTCCCTCTCGGGTTGAATAAATACAGGATATCTTAGGATAATAAGCAAATAATATGAAAAATAACGCCGCTGCTAGCGGAGCTCCACTTCAAACGTCCATCTCTCGCATCAGACAAGACCAATATACTCCCTCTCCAACTGTCTTTTAGCCTCCCTGATATCCTTCTTAATGGTTGCCCTCATGTTCTCATACGCTCTACGATTCACTTTGCAGTCATTAGTCTTATAATCCTTATAAAGCAGTTTTTTCCTTTGCAACTTCTTTTTTAAATCTTTATTAATCCACCGTGGAGTTTTTTTTTTATTTGCTATTTATTCCAAGTTTAGGTATACTGTATATCTGTCCTGCATTACATGTAAAACATTTTTAAACCTGTTCCACTGCTTCTCGACTGTTTCCACACTTAAAAGCTTATCCCAGTCTACCCTACTTAGACATTGTCGCATCTGGTCAAAATTAGCCCTACCAAAGTTCAACTTAACAATTTTAGTCTTTGCATCTGCACTCTCACAAAATACAGAGAATTCTATTTTATTATGGTTACTTGACCCTTGTGGTTCAATCACCTCTACACCCTCAATTCTATTAATTATTACAAAATACTAAATCCAGATAGGCTTCACCCCGTGTTGGTGCTTTAGCATGCTGTGTTAAAATACAGTCACTGATTACTTCTAAAAACTCCAAGCAAATCATAATATAGAATAAAGATAATAAATTTCTTAATGCAGATCTTCTACTGCTACTAAACTAACAGATTAATTAATGCTGATACACAGAGATAATGATGCTGGAGATATTTAATAGGAAGAGGTTTATGGAAAAGTGGAAACTGTAACGGTCAACATCAAAGAAAATGTGTGACAAATTAAACATTAAAAAGCCAAAACAAGAGAGCATCAGTACATGTGCATGAACATGGCATGCACATGAAAGGCAAAGATTGAAGTGAGAATCGGGAAAAGTCCATCTAGTGACTTTAGTTTGCAAGGTGTTAGGTAACAGCTTTGCATGTAATGAAACTGAGTAAACTGATGATTAAGATTCTTTGCAGAATCTCTGTTTTTCAAGACCACTATAAAGTTATATCTTACGCCCATTAGGAGATGATGAAAAAGGGGTTTTAAGAAGACTTGGTCAATGAAGTGAAATAAATCAAAACATGATTTTTAGGAAAATGAAATAAGATCATAAGGGGAAAATAGGATGGTTGAGTAGAGGCAATGTAAAAGATACCTGAACGCAACACCAACAAGGCAATAAAAGAAATGGAAGTGATGCCAAAGTGAGACTAATAATTTTAAAATAATTTGAGGCTATAACTACTAAATAGATTGACCATTGTGATAATGCCTAGCCACATCCAGAAAGATAAAATATTCAAGTTCAAGCACTTTATTGTCATTGTGTAACACAACAAAATTACTTTTTGTGACAACTCCAAGGTGCATTTAAAGAAAAGTCAAGTAATTCCAAATATGTCGTATACAGTGTTAAGTGATCAAGTAACCAGAGCAAATTATTATTGCTCAGAGTACAGCAGCATAAATTGTTATTGCACCTGTTAATGAATAGTACATTACATATTCTATATTGTAATACATTAGTATATTGCACATTACCAATATAGCTTATTGCACATGTTCAATTAAAAATGATCTCAGACTGAGGAGATTCAGAGTTCAGAAAGTTTATGGCAAATGGAAAAAGCTATTTTTTAGTCTGTTTGTGTGTACATGGATTGACCTAAAGTGTCTTCCTGATGGGAGGAGCTCAAACAAAAAATTTCCAGGATGAGTTTTGTCCTTGAGAATGTTTTTGGCCCTTCTCACACAGTGAGTCTTATACAAGGTGGGTACTGATCACTAAAGCATTACTATTAAATATGAGGAAGTACTTGGACCATTTTGGTATAGGGCCTACCTGTTGTTCAAGATCACTAAAATATAATTAAAGCAATTTTAGGTGCCTACACATACAATGTGAAAGCTCCTATTGTGCTAGACTATGTCTGCCTGACTACATGAAACGACTTTGCCCCGTGGACCAATTTTGTTGAAATGTGGCATGTTTATTCTTCAAAGATAAGCAGTTCCATTTTCATTGAAATCTCTAACAGATCGTATTGTACACAGTTTTAAAATTTTGAATTTGCAAATATGTCTATCTTGAAATGAAAAGCATTTTGTGCTGCTTCAACCATGATTTAGTTTAATTGTATCAATTTTATCTTTATAGCAGTTATACCAACTTATATATTTTGCCAGTAGCTGCTACTGAATACAAGCAGAGCCCCAATGCATGAAACCCTCAATGAAACACCAGCAGACTTCATGTGCAAAGTAGCAAGTCATTGTCACTGGCTGTTTGAGTGCATACAGGAGTTTGCCTCCGCTTGTATGGCTTGAATGCAAGCAGAAGAGAAGCAGTGCATCAGTACCTTTGTTCTCCTGATGCTTTAAGTCATAACATGTTAGGTTAAATAATCTTTCTAACTATAAAAATATAAAATGCAAGCAATGAAATCAAAAAATTATATAGATATGAATAAAGGGCCCTGTGGTGTCTATGCTGTTGTGTACAGAGTAGATAAACATTTACTAAGTATTATCTTTACACTGAACCAAATTCACAGTTCTGTTATCTGCAGATTATGATTAACTATTTCACTGACACTATAATTTACTATGGCGAAAAGATGTCACAGGGACAGTCCCGATTTCATGTTATGATTATGGATAAATATCTGAAAAATATCAAATATACCAGTGTTAATATTTTACCCATCTTATAGTTTTTCAGTCCTGCAAACATCACAATACATTTACAAAAGTGTATATGAAATTCCAAGGGGGAACCCTACTTAATTAGCAACTTTTGTTAAATTTGAACAGCACTGCGAGGAAGACCAAGGAGCACACTGACAATAAGTATACTGCCATTTGTTTCAATTTCAAGCGCTGTGTGCAATCATTTGTGTTTACTTGTATGAGTTTTTCTCCATGCACTGATACCTCTCTGATGATGATGATGAGAGGCATTAAATAAATAAGGCTTTATATGTGGCCATAAATGCTACACAAGTGTACAATTTTATGACTTTGAAAATCTGGTCACCCTATACTTTAGATAGATAGATAGATAGATAGACCATCAGAGTACTACATTTGCCTGGTATCCATAATGGTCAGTCTCTGTAAACAAAGCTTGCCTTTAACTTCTGTTATTCCCTAATATTTCTGACTGAATATTCTAACTGAATATTTCTTTTATGACCCATTTCATAAAAATTACAATGGCTAGACATGTTCAAGCAAATAAGGGATTATTTACATTTTTTTTTATTTATTTAAGGTTTGTTATTTTGCAATTGCAAACTATTACTGTGTGTGTTTATGTGCATGTGTGAGATTGGTCCCTATGATGGGCTAGAGTCCTGTCCTGGTCTGTTTTCAGCCATTTACCCAATTCTGCTGAGACAGTTTATGGCCCTTCAAAGCTGAAATGGATTTAGAACATTCTAGAAAATCCTGCTGAACAAAGTCCACAGACAGCTACAGTGTCTGCACAGTCCTCCAACACACCTTAATTTTATGCCATGCATGCATTTTCTAACATGTTTGTGCTCCCCTCTTCATGTTCATCTTCTGTTTGTAATGGAAACTAACTTTGTGGACTGACTAACTGAGATGTTAACTACATTGAAAATTGTCTTACATTTCTTGTAGGATTAAAAATTGCCTTATTTGCCGAGTGTGCTCTTTGTATTAAAGTGCATGATTGGTATCATCACTTATTAAATCAGTGATAATGAATTTTTTAAACCTACCAGTGGGCTCACTGGGGACCTGATGAACAGAAATAGAATTAATTCCATGGACTGATAACAAAATAATTTGGAGAATATAGAATGAATGTTGGTCCCTTCAATCAAAGCATAATGTAGACCTTATTAGCTCATAACCCATATAAATATGTACATAAAAAAATCTAATTCATTGTTTGTGTAAACAGCACTGAAAATTGTAAAGCCTACGATTAATACAAGCTGATCATAAAGAACTGCTTAAAATTCAAATATTTGTTACTCCATAAATGCTAAGCAAAATATTTGTTTTCATTACAATAAAAAGGACATATTGTATGGTCTCCCTACCTTAAAAGTTATTTTCTTGTGCACCATTTGTGATTTCACAGAAACAAAAGCAATGGTGTAATTCTATCCAGTTCAGATCAATAATGTTCAGTAGATTCAACGGAAAAAATTCTATTTTGCAAAAGGTCTAAATCAATTTTTTGCATTATTGTTTACATTAAGAAATACATTAGTGAAAAAGTTGGACGAGTTAGAGTTTAACTTGCCTTAGATGTCTTGAAGAAAATCACATCACCTCAGGTAAACTAGATAAGAATCTGTAACAATGTCCATATATAAATCTATACATTATGAAAGCTCCTTAATTCAGTTCAGGGTCATAGAGGCTGGAACCTATCCTGACGGTGTTGGACACAAGACAGGAACCAGTCTATTGCATACCCACACTTATTCACATGGAGATAATGTAGTTCAGAATTATACACATTTTTGGATTGTCAGGAAAAACAGAGCACCCAAAGGAAAACCCCGGCAGACATGGGAAGAACATGCAGACTGACAGGGCATTTTATATTAGACAAATATGAAGGATTTCCAAAAAAGAATGGTAACTTTAAAAAAAAAAATTCCTCTCTAAATATTTTGTTAATTAAATGCCTCATATTCCTATTGATGTTTCCTTTACTTACTGCACATGAATGCCTGCATGCCTCTATAATGTTGAAATGGTTGTAGTATCTTAACATTTATTTAGATCTGATTTTTTTTTTTTTTTAGTTAAGTGAAGAAAGTAAAGTGAAGTTGTCATGTGTAGAAAGCTCAATGAAATTTTTAGTTTCAGATCTCCTCAAAACAGCTGAATAGATAAATAAAAACTTTAAATAGCATGCAACAAACATATGCACACATGTATAAATATATACATATATATATATATATTTACACACACACATATATATCAATCCATCCATTATGAAACCAGCTATATTCGAACTACTGGGTCATGGGGTCTGCTGGAACCAATCACACACACACACATATATGTGTGTATATATATATATATATATATAT
>JANRMT010062813.1:113731216-113766093 GCA_026402145.1 Polypterus bichir lapradei
ATAGATATAGATATAGATATATATAGATATAGATATAGATTTTGTGTCTATATAGATATTCACACTCACACACACAGAAAGTCAGGCACACATGAGTACAAGAAATCCTCAAGACTTTATACAGTTAAGTAATACCACTCCAGGTTGAGAGGAAGCACCCTTGTTAATGCAACATCTCTTCCATTCTGCAGTTCAGGGGAATGTTGTCCAGCATACTAGTGACGTCATTTCTCGGTCCACATCATTGGAACTCACCCCTTCTAGGAACTGGTGCCATAAAACTGCCTGGGATCAGAAGGAGGATGTCAGTTTAACTACCAGTAACTGAGACAGACTACTTAAAAGCACATCTTTCCTTTCATTATTTTAGAACCCTTGCATGCTATTTTTGATCCCTTGGATCAAATTGGGGCTTGCTGGTTCTATTTATATAGATATATAGATATAGATATATATAGATAGCTACATAAACATATATACACAATATAAGCAATATGTATTTGCAAGGAATGGCAGGGTACTGTAGTGTTACAATTGCTGCATTGTAGCAAGCAAACCACAAATTCACGTCCAGGGTACTGTGTGTGTAGTTTGTGTCCATATGGGCTTTCTCCTAGTGTACAGGTTGCCTCCCAAAGACCGAGAAATATGCAGTTTAGATGGACTGGCAATGCTAAATTGGCCCAAGTGTGTGTGTGAATGTGGTCGCACAGGGATGAACCAGTGTCCTTTCCAGAGATGGTTCCTGCCTTGTGACTGATTCTTGTTGGGATAGGCTCCTCCTTGCCTGGTGACCCTGTTTGGTATAAAGTGGATTTGGAAAATGAATGTATTTGTATATTTGTGCATACTTTTATGTTACAATATTTGTTGTTACAACTGACTTTTCAACCTTATGACTTATGGGTATAGACTGTTCCTGAATTTGTTGTTCTTAGTACTAATGATCTTGTACCATCTGCTAGAAGGAGAATGAAAAATGCAGCTATGGCTGAGGTCTGTAGTAATTTTTGCCCTTTTAAGGCAATGAGTGTTTGTATTGAATAGAAGACAGCTGAGTCTGTCTTTACTAGCTGAGTGCAAGTAAAATTTTGTTGCAAACTGTATCACACACTCCCTGCAGACAGAAAACTGAGTCTGTCTCCAGAGAGAGTGTCGGCCACATTGAGAGGTTTACCTACCTCAGCAGCGACATTCATGTCTCTGGTGACTTTTTTTTATAAAGCTAGTAGACAGATTGGTAGAGCATTGTAGGTCATGAAATCACTGGACAGGGGTGTGTGGCCCTCAATATCTTTGTAAGAGGATGAAGGTCTATGTCTTTGGAGTTCTTGTGCTTCCTGTTTTGCTATATGGCTGCAAGGATGCTGTCCAGTGACGTGAGACAAAGACTGGACTCCTTTAGTACTGTGTCTCTTCAGAGAATTCTTGGGTACCACTGGTTTAACTTTGTGTTCAGCAAGCGGTTGCTCAAAGACCCCAGAATGAGGCATGATCCCTGCATTGTGAGGGAGCATCAGTTACTGCACTGTGGCCATGTGGCGTGATTCACTGAGGGTGATCTAGCTTGCAGGATCCTCATTGCTAAGGAACTAAGCAGCTGGGCCAGGCCAAGGAGACACCCAGATGACCATTTCTGGAGGGTGGGACTGGACTGTATGTCTGCCTGGGAGGTTGCCAACTGGGATCCCAACCTGACCTGACATAACCTGTACCACCCTCTGTAGTGATTTACAATCTATGGCTCTGTGCATTAAGAAAAACTTTCTAACATTTCTACAAAATCTACCAAGACGTTTCCATCCATGTCCTTGTGATCTTGTTGTAGAATTTATCTTAAAGATACTTCTGGAATCTACTGTACTAATTCCTTTCATAATTTAAGGACTTCAAACATATAACATCTTAATCTCCATCGGCTTAAATTGAAGTGTTTCAGCTTCTTCAATCTCTAACTCTTACATTCTAGTCCTTGTTTCAGCCGACTCACTCTTCTCTGTACTTTTTCTTTCTCTGGGCTGTGTCTTTTTTGCATTCTGAAGACCAAACCCTGAATGCAGTAGTCCAGGTGAGGCCTCAGTAGTGCATTGTACAGCGTAAGCATAACCTCCTTGGACTCCACACATCATGTTATATAACCTAAAATCCTACTAGCATTCTTGATCCCCTTTGTTCACAGGATCCTTCTAATGAGGTATACTTTCAAGGTTTAGCCCTCATATTGTGTATCCATAATGCTAATCTTTTCATTAATACATTCTTCCATTATTTTACATAATAATAATACATTTTATACATGTGACACACATAAAGATTGCTGGCCTAAAGTTATTTGCTTAGTCTAATCATGTTTTTATTCAATAAGGTAATATATGCTAGTCTCCAGTATGCCCAAAAATTCCCTCGGTGTGTAGAGATTTTCAGAAATATGTGCCAAGGATTTATACTCTAACTTCTTTAAGCACTCAAGGATAAATTAATTAAATTTAATCTAATTAGTACTTCTCTCTCTATAACTTTAAAGTCAGTAAATACATCCTTAGTAGTTTTTGTTTTTTAATTTTGGGAGGTTATTGACCTTTTCACATGTATACACTTCAATAAAGTGCAAGTTTACAGCATTTGCTATTTCACTGTATATTCTGCCTCACCTTTTCTGTTCCTGATACTTTTCACCTTTTCCTTCACTGTTATTTTACCGCTAAATATTAATAATATATCTTTTGTTCATCTTTTGCCTTTTCTGCAATATTTCTCTGCAGTAGTGTGGTTTGCCACTGCTTTCTGAAGTCAGTGACCAGCTCCTTAGTTTTATTGACATTAAGGATGAGGTTGTTGTCCATTGATTCAGCAGATAAACTATTTTCTCTGTTAGTCATCTTATCATTGTTGGTGATCAGGCCTATGAAGATGGTGTTATCAGCAAATGTAATGATAGGGTTGGAGCTGTATTTAACCCTGCACTCTAGGGTGAACAAGGAGTACAAAAAGAGACCCTGTAGAGTGCCTGCATTAAGGCAAGGTTTTTTGTGTTTTATTTCTTGTCTTAGAGTGTTAAGACTGGGAGGCTGTCAAAAAACAGGGCCTGTTAATGTCCTTTGAGGGATTCCTTGTGTGATCTTGGGCTATACAAGAAATTGTTATTGTAATGCTAACATTCTGTACTTTCATAAGTCTATATCTTAGAAAGTCCAAAATCTAGCTGCAGAGAGTGGTTTGCTTTAACATAGCAGTAAAAAATTACATTTGATAAAACAAATTACCTTGTTTAAAGAAAAGTCCTTAGGATTTTTTTTTGTACAAAACAAGTGGATTGTTTTTATACAAATTAAGTAAAATTGCAGAAAAAAATGTATATTAATCAAAACTATAGGGTGCCTTTTAAAATCCGACAAAAATTAACATTCTTGGCAGTTGATGGCTGTACTAAAGGAAGTTCACTTTGGTGCTAATTGTCTGGACCTTAGTGAGGTACACTAAAAATATTAGGGCTAAATTAAAAGATTTTCTTCTTTCAGATGACTTTGAAAATATTCAATATCTTTAATCTATAGCATGTAAATCTTTAATATATTGTGATAGTATTTACAGAGTCTGAAGAAAAATTCATATTCAGTTATTCAGTCTTGAAGATCAGTGGATGAAGAGGACCAACTGATTTGAAGGTCCTGCATTACATTATTTACTAATACTACTTTTTATATATTTAAAATTTAATTTACGCCTGACACCACAAAAACAAAGAATTCAAAACTGTCTTGTTCAAGGGCAACTCTAAATAGGCCTGATGTGAACCACCAGTCATGTGTGCAATTCAAGTGTGTTTCCTGAAACAGGCAACTATCATCTCAAGGCTTTGTCTTTGCTTTATGCCCATTGCTGCCTAAAAGCTGCTGTTTTTTGTACTGGAAATGGAAGTTTCAGAAAATGATTGGGTGGATAAGTGACAATGTTAAATTAGAACTGTAAAGAAAGTTCAGGATGTTTATCTCTTGGGAGCTGTGCTCATTTAAGGCATATCTTTGTATCACATCTACAGTATATGACCTTCTTTGTTAAACTTGCTATTAATTTTGAATTCATATTAAAGATTAAATGAAAGTAGTTTTCTTATAAGATACTCTTTTATTCCCCTATGTGATTATTTCCAGGTAATACACAGTTAAGCAATACAGTTAAAATATAAAAGAGCACTTAAGAATATGTTGTAATTTAAAAAACAAATAAAATTCATAGTTTTAAAATCATCACAATTACAGTGTTTTGTTAATAAACTTCCTAGTTTCCTAGCATATAAATCTATAATAAAATAAATAATATAAAATACATAACTTAAATCTAAATTTCATTATATTTAGTCACAGATATTAGCAGAAATTAAACAGTTACTGGTCTGTTTGCTTATAGTATTCAAAATATATCATTTAACATTCTTCTTTCACTTCCAGCGATAGTTATTGTCAAACTGAAATATTTTACCTTATTTCTTTTTTTTAGTTGCATTTCAAAATGACAAATGTAAAATGTCTCCTTCTGGGGCTTGATGCCAGAGAGGTATGAATAGAAATGACTTGGGAATGGCTTATCCGGTTATGATAAACTAGTTGAGCAGACTGCAAAGAAAAAAAAAGAAACTGTGCTTGTTTTCCAGATGATATTTCGAGCATTCACGGTGAACAAAATCCAAGGGGACTATACAAAAGAGAATTACATGTTCTTTAGCAAACAGACATGTCATTAAGTTTAAAATGCACATTCAGCTTACATTAGGTAACTACTTCGATGAAACTCTGGAGATGCACAGGTCATTTAGATATATTTATTTAGTCAATTAGATATATTTATTTTTACTTTTTCTATTTACCCCAAATGAATATAGAATACTGTAACCTACCTTATCATAAATATGGTATTCTTAAAATATTGATTCAAGTTGATAAATAATGTATGCACTGTATAAAATATGAAACATAAATAAATGTAAGCTTTATTAGACTTAGTCTTGAACATCATCCATTTACTATAAACTCATTTTTTCTAACTGCAAGGTAATAATAATGAGTATAGAATATGTAATTTGGTATAATCCATTTTAGGAAGGTTTGTATATATCGTATTTAGAATTTTAATTTATAATCACACTTCTGTCTATTTTATCATGTCACATAGATGGGTAGATTATAAACTCATTGACTTGGTGCTTATTTTGAGAAGGTGCCCTTAATTAAATTCAAATATTAGTGACAATGGAGTAATGTTGTAAGCTTTTATGAAATGTGTATTATGTTAAATTTCTTGAAGGTGTTTAACTTGTGATATGTACAAGCAAGATATTATTTCTTCTTATCCATGAGGGCATGATTTAAACATGAAACTGATACTTCATTGCCTCTTTATTTTGTTAGTTTTTTTATTGCCTGTATTCATAATATTGTAGGAAGTTTTTTTTTATTTACACACTTCCTATACAGGCTTGATTATTGTTTTGGAGCTAATGCTGACACCTTAATACTTGAACTCCTTGAGATTTAAATTTAATCTCAAATTATCTAAATTTAAATTCAAAAGCAGGTTTAAAAAATGAATAGATGAACTTCTGTTTTTATGTATTTGTAAACATATTGCCAGTATCCCTACTGAAATATGAATACTGATAACTTATTACTGTTACAAATATTACTAGCAGTAACAGTAGCAGAAACATAAGTGTTACATGAAACATCTACCATTTTTGACATAAACTTACCATTATTGATGGTACACAAGTTCTGACCACCAGTTACCACCATAGCCCAATCTGGACTAAGCAGGTTCTCCTCAAGTTTAATTAAGCGAGTTCAATAATAAATGTGTGAACACATGGCATAATGTTAGAAGCAACACTGCATATAGTATTAGAATTAATGTCACCGGTATTATTGTTGTCATTATTAAATAATATTGTAATTATTCATTCATTTTTTGCAAAAGGTTATTTCTCTCCATTTTAATTGCCTTAGCAGTAGTTGGATTTGCTCACCATTTCTTGCTGAGCATGATTTTTTTTTATTTATTATTAAAGCAGTATATGATTTGAGTATTCTCTCTATGATCACTTATATTGATAATTGCATTTAGTATTTGTTGTGTGTCATCTGTTTAATATTTTAAAAAAATGCATAGGTATTTAAATTGACAGCTTAATTAAAATGTCAGTCTGGCATTAATCCGTTTCCTTGTTAAGGGGTCATGTTGTTCATTCCAAGCATTTGCTGTGCTGTTTAAATTAAGAGTGTTATGAGATGCATGACTAGTGTCATTAGTGATATCAATTTCTGCCACCTTTATCAAATTATCATTCACAAGAGCAACATTACAGTTCCAATCTACACGAACCCGGCATACACTCGCTGTGACCCCTGATCCCGGTCCCGGTTCACGCTTTTCCTGACAGGGGACAGTCCTCGAAGTGATTGACAGAGCCACGCTGGCTACGGATCCTCCTTCCTCCTGCCTCCTGCACTCATCTCCTTTTCTCTCTCTCTCCTTCTTTGCGCTCAGTAACTTTGTACAGAGGGATGCGGTCGAACGGCGCTGCCTGAAAATGGCACTCCTATGGATTTATCCTTCCCTTCTGACTCTACATCTCTTTTCGACAAGTCAGACGTTAAGGACTTATCCAGAAAATGAAGGTAGGACTGGAGAAAGGGGGTTCCCGTTAAACGCCATAAAAGCACGGGGTAACGTGAGCAGCCGCCTGCGCATCACTTTAGCACCATCTCCCCTCCTGTATGCCAAGCTTGATATGAATGGATGCATAGCGCGTGGAGCAGACAAGCGCAGGAAATTGTTCAATTTTTTTTCCGTGACCCTTTTATTAAAATTGAATTATTTGTGTTTAAGACGGGGCAGGTTTTAATCATGTTTGTCGCCGGATGTATTTTTATATTCGCCTGTAACTTAACTTAAAACTATAAAATGAAAGTTTGTTTTTATAAGAGTGTATACGTGTAGCGTTGTCGGTGTATTATATGGCAAAAGTGTTTTTTGCTTAGAGATTTGATAACCCCGAGATAGCCCTTACATAAGAACAGCTCGGTACTCGGGCAGTGTGTTCTATGCAACTGATTGTGGAGTTGATAAAATGAACACTGATACACACTTCGTTAGCTCTGTGAATTATTAGTGTTTCGGGTTCACGCAGTCAGTGAGTGGGATTTCAGTCTTATAATAGGTTTGTGTAGGGTCATATTTATTTTTAAAATTGACAAACGAGCAACCTTGGCCAAAGAGAGAGAAATTTTCAGTCAACATTGCTAATACAATGCTGTTAACACGTAACAAATGTATCCTGGTCCGTCGCCAAGATCATCTTGTGGTACCATCAAATATGAGGGTACTTTGCTACCCTGACCGCCTTTCTCCAATTTAGATTTCGGTAAATGTCCTAACGATGTGCTCCACCACGTGTTTGTTTTGTTTACCTGTTTATTTTCTCAAGAAACCAGTTGGGCATCCGAAGAACATAACAAAATTCTGGTGCAAATAAGCTGGTCTGTGTTTGAAAAATGTTTTGTGTTCAATTTGTAAAGCGCACTGATTAGCTCTTCTAATTTGGTTTATGCTTACAGTAGAAAACTGAATTTTATTTTCATGCTGTTAGTGTAAATTGCGTTTCATGGAAGATTCCGTTTTTTTTTAAAATTCTCTACTATGTTATATAATGGTGACACACTTTTCTCTGCATTTAACTGTGATGGTGCGAACATGCGAATTGTATTTCATTGCTATTTTTCTTTCATGTTAGCATTTATTTTTTATGAACACATAGCAGAACATTTTTTGTATTATTTATGTACTTCTTGCGCTAAGATCAAGATTGAGATTATGCTGCAGTATCAGTAGAAAAGCCGCTGTGATAAACTTTAATATTAAAACTTTTTAAAAAGCGACAATGGAATGACAAAGGAAACGATATATTAGAATTGTATTAGCTTGAGTTATGTTACCTGCGTTCAGTTTAAGGTGACCGCAGCTCATTCGGTCCTGCTAGTGCACAGGCTTTCCGTGGTTTTATTACAAAAAGTAGAACTCGCTTTTCTGAACGGTCGCAAACTAAGATCAATCAGAAGAGAGCCTGCACTTACAAGACTATGTACAGTATAGTGAGAAGTCAAGCAAAATGATACCTTTCATTGGTGGCCCCTTCTTCAAGCAAGATGTAACAAATTGTAATCTTTTTAGTTAGCCAATAAAAGGTGTCATTTTGCTTGACTTCTCACTACATCCGTAATGGCTAACGCGGTACAACACTCCCTAGTAACTAAAGACTAGGTATGAAATCTTTTTTCCCCTCTTCGCCTCACAAAAGGGCACCATGGACAACACCTGCGATTTGATATGTTATGTTATGACGAGGAGCCAGTAGATGGCGCCAGAATAGTTTATTTTCGCTTTTCATTCGCAGACCTAGCGCTTGTTTGGTACCAGATGTACCCACTTTCAAAGGGCAGCTAATTAGTGAGCTCCAACAAGATCACACCTGGGTGATATCCGCAATTTATTTTCACCTTGGTTACGGGAACAATAATAGTGTTGATGTGTTGTGAGACTGTGGGCTCTTTATGCTTATTAATTAGTCTTCTATAACCATCAATTTATAATTTCATCAAAAACACGTATTTTCAGAAATCTGTCAGTATAAACTCGTACTAGCCATTCTGTAACCCTCATCACCCCTTCGTGAAATAGTTTAAAAATGAGTTGACAGTGATGTTTGTTTGTTTGTATGCAGATGTGAAGGACACCAAGTTTATAGTCAATAAACCCCTTAACCATAAATAAGAGCAAACCATTTTCAGTGATATATAGGCTATGATTCATTCACTGAAAAGTCTGCAGTCCTGGAAAGAGATCTCCCTACATGTATATAAACAGTTGCACACATTTATGTAATATGATGTTTCTTTTCCAGTATAAAATCCTTTAAAGACAGTGTTATTGCCTAAGCCGTCAATATAAAAATGAACACATCCATTATATCCATCCATCATTTTCTGAACCCATTGAACCCAAAGTAATAAGTAATCATCCTTTTTATTCTTACAGTATAATCAATAAATCTTTTAAATGCATACAATATGATGACAAAAATATAATTAAAGATCATACAATTTATTCGAAATGTGAGATCCTGGCAGTGGAGTAAATATTAATGTAAAACACTATGGAAAGTATATGTCCCCACAGTGACATCAATATCACACCATTGTGTGAGAGGATAATACTGTACAAGTTTAAGTAGATGATCAATGTTTAATTATGTTCACATCAACTATTAGTCAAGCAAGCAATCAATCAATCATTTTTCCATATATGTACCAACTGAGTAGTACCAGTGTTAAATGAATGAACATATGCAGTGCAGGAAAACACATCAGTGACCATTTTATGTACAGTAGGTAGTCACCAATGCAAATACTTTATAAAGGAATTAACAGATTGCTAGGTGTACTAATGTGCTAAATACAGTACAATTGGAGTAATGGTAGAAAGACAATGGATGAAATAAAAACCCAGCCATCATTAGAAAATAAAATAAAAAGTAAGTCTTAGAATACATTGAATGTTTTATCCTGATTTTGAGTGCCATATTGATAGGTAGAGACTTGAGCACTATACGATCAATGAGAAAAGACATGTATGTCAGCCATGGATAATGCAGAGGGTGGTAAAGCACTGGTAAAATTATAGATTTCTGAAATAAATTGAGAGAAGCGTTATCTTCGCTTTCTCTTACGAACTTAAGAAAAATTAACCTAACAGTAGGTTTCTGAATTTCAGGTGGTCATCAGGCTTTTGGCTGCAGTGGGCTGGCACCCTGCCCGGGGTTTGTTTCCTGCCTTGCACCCTGTGTTGGCTTGGATTGGCTCCAGCAGATCCCCGTGACCCTGTAGTTAGGATATAGCGGGTTGGATAATGGATGGATGGATGGATCAGGCTTTTGGATGGAATTCCAAAAAGACACCTTTATGCTGATTATAACACTTGAATTTATTAGTTTTTTGTGGCAGAACATTTTGCAAGTTTGTGCTGGAAAATCTTTGACGGAATAATGAAAACTGTGAAAAAAACATCATGTGTTCTGAATTTTACAGGCCTCTCTTTAAATCATGATTTTTGTCCCATCTAAACCTTACAGCACAACTAAATGTGTCTCGCTGTTAAGAAAAAAAAATGTTCTTCACCTTAATATACATCCTGGATTGCAAATGGTGCTGTTAGTCTATCATTTTTGTCATATGTCTTTGACATATGAAGTTTATTTTTTATAAGCAGCAGCATACTACATTTATTTTCAGGATTTAAAACTACAGAACATATTAAATACAAATTTCCACTGTAATACAGTAGCTTTGTTATGAGTTCTGATTTACAGTTTTGTAATTCTTATTCCTAAGTCATGCTGTTCAATTTTCATCTTGGCTTTAAACTGAGATTCTGGTAATTCAGAAAACCTCGGTATTTATTGTAAAATGAAGAAACTAATCCTAATTTCAAACATCATAATTCAATTTTACCTGCAGTTATTTGGTGAACTACAAATGGTCTTTTTTTTACAGTTAACCACTGTCTGCATCTGGGAGGCATAGCAGGGAGCCTTGCTATTCAGGAAATAATATTTTCTGTGCTAAAATCTAGAATGGAAAGCATTTTATAATTTCTTTTCCTACTTTCAGCATTTAGCCAGCAAATGCAATTTTATTTTCCTTTTTACAAATAAACGTCTTAGTAAGGTAAAAGGAGTCAAACTAATGTACGTATATTGTCAATGTATTTAAAGTATGCAGTTTTATGCTATCTTTAATTTAGAGCAGTCTATCATGTCAGTACAACGTTTCATGCATTTATCCAAACTTTTTATGTAAAACCTGGAAATTCATGTGTCCTTTTCATTTAATCTGCTCCAGAATTAGAATCAGCACTAAAATAAATTAAGAACATGTTTTAAAAACAGGTGTATAGAGGTGACCACATAGCAAAAAGGCCATATACCTTCTGCCATGTTTCATTAACAGGCCACTGAAGATGTGATGATGGGTAGTGGAATGTAAATGAAACAAACATGATTAAAGTGAAATAAATTTAAAACATTTATAGTAGATGTGTCATATTGATATCAGCTTGAATAGCATACGATGTCTGCACACCACAATTCCCTGATTAGTTTAGTGTAATGATTTCTGTTTAATATAAACCAATTTAGCTAAATCACTTTTCCCAAAAACCTGGAAGAGTAATGGAATATTACCATTTTACTTTTTAGAATAGTTTTACTTCTCTAATCTGCATAAAGGAAGTTTGATAATAGGTGGGATGAATATTCTGAGCTTAAAATATTAATTTTTTTGATCAAGCTTATTTCATTAGTGTTAGACAAACTGAGTATATTCTGGCAATTTTTGTACAAAGCATATTTTCATTCATATGCACACATGCACATATACACACTTAAAATGAAAAAACTGAATGTGCTTACAAATGACCTTTAAAGAAGATGTATTAACTATAATTATGGTATGGATTATGTTTTTAACTATACACACATGTTCACATTTATTTGATTAAATGGAAATGTTCACATCCTTCTATGAAACTGTCTGCTCAGCAGCTGTGTTTCATTTTAGTCTCTGTTGATATCAATACAACCAGCCTCACTTCGTTGAAATGAAAGAGAAATCAGGTCCTCAAAGGATTTTCTTTGAAGAATAGGATATGTACAGCTAAACTTGGCTGGTGGTATCGCCAAGAAATGAGATTATAAATCAGGTGGACAGTTGGAAGTTATTGATGGACATATGAATGCAATTTTCCATCACGGTGTCCTTGAATGCAGAATTAAACCGTCAGCCCAAACCTCATTTAGAGAAAGGATTGAGTTTCAGAGTGTTTATGGTCCTGGCTGTACAGCTAGGTCAGACACAGCTTTTCTGATTATGAAAGTGATTGGACGGTTACTTTTCAGACTCATTCTGTCTGCATACTGATTTCTTTCGTTTTCCCTGAATTGTGCTAAAGACGTGGTTGCAGATCTACTGTATTAGACAGGCAATGTATTTGACCAGCTGTATATTAAAATATTCTAGTCTCATTTCAATATTAAGTGATTCTGTTTATGCTTTCTTATGTTATGGTTTGTTAGTTATCATTAGCTGACCAGTCCAGTACAAAAATAGAAATCTTTTTATAATGTTTCTGCTTCCAAGGAAGGAAGACCACAGAAAGCAACATAAATGCCAGAGAACAAGGGCACGATCTCATACAAATGGCTTGCATGGGTAGATCATTACATTTTAGTCAGATTAATTTTTCATGGTGTTTATGACAGTAGTTTTGTTTACAAAATTATTGCTTTATTTCCTAAAACTATTATGTTATATTACTTCACTGGTTAATACGCAGTTGGTCAGTTGGTTTGTTCACACAATTATTTTGCTATAATAAAAAAAAACTATTGTGTGTTATAGTGTTTGTATGCTTAATATACAAGAAGCTCATGTGCAACTGGAGAAGAGAAAAAACAAACTATGAACCATGAAACATTCTCAAAAATGTTTAACAAACTCAGGGCTATGGCAGAGGGCTTGAGTGTATCCCAGTAACAATGGCCACAAAACAGGAAACTGTTCTAAACAATATACCAGTTCATTACAGTGCTCACTCAACATACTCACATTCACACAGAGCCAGTTTGAAACTGCCAGTTAACTGGAAGAAACCTTATACAGACATTGGGAGAATATAGAAATGTGGGGACTGGGTGATGTATTGTCCCGGAGACTCCTTCATTTTCTCCAGTGTCCTCGAAGGATGAATTTTTTATTTTCTTCTCCTCTGTACATCTGACAGTAGTATTTGTATATTTAACTGGAAACTTACAAACGGTGGCTATTTAGTTTTTCTTTTTAGTTTTGTCTCTTTTTGATATTTTATTTGTGTAAAGCACTTAGAGCTGCTGATTAATATGAAAATAATTTCAGCAGAATTACTCTGGTTCTGCTCTTTTGCCGTATTTTGCATTTCGGTCAAACACAGCTTCCTTTATTTTTATTCAAATGCTAGTTAACAAACATACATCTGCATCTCCAAATAGATTCCAGAAGAACAACATATTTGAACATTGTACAAAAACAACATTCAGTACATCCTTTTATGCATTTAAACAAACACCAGAATAGGAAAGTAAATAAAACATCAGAAAAGTATTTTTAGTCCAACAGTGGAAAAAACAACATGGACATGTTGTATTTCGTGGAGTTCTCTTCTCTTCAGTTGTGTCCTTGGTGACTTTTTTCTTTGAAAAATGGCCAAAAACGTCTGAATTTCAACAAGCCAACACTCAGATGTTAAACTACTTTTGTAGACAAATATACTGTAGAGTAATAGTGTTTGCTGCTCTTTTTTTGTCTTATTCAAATGCTGTCTAGAAAAATTTTTTAAATCAATGATGCATCTTAACAACCGTCTATCTTTTTTCTGTAAGTACTATAAGTAGAACATTCTAGGAAGTTATCAATTATATAAAAGAATCATATCCCTGACCTTGAGGGTTTGTTTCTGTATTGTAAATGGCTTTGTTTTATAGCAGTAAAACATTCTAATATAGTGTCTACATTACATGATATACTTGAATTGGCACAACCATAATTCTCATATGTGTAAGTTGAAGCTAAAGCTCTGAATAAATACTTAAATATAGGGAACATATACTGTAAATCTGTAAAGCCATGTAAATCATAGTTACATTTTCACCATTTATTACATCTTCCAACAGCTGCCTCACAGCAAATTATGCAAGTAATAACAATAAAAAGGCATTTCAATTGCTTTAAAAATGTTCAGTTTCTGTTACATTGTTATTAACTTCATGTTGAAGCAGAGAATAAGTGAGGCATCATGGCTAAATTCATGTGAGATAAAAGGATATAGTTGCATATAAAAATCAATCAAAAACAAGCGGGGTGTCGGTATGCAAGTAAGGCAGGTCATGTAAAATGTAAGTTGGTAAAGGTGAACAATTATGCAAATGAATGTTACAATCTGTCTCCTTCTATACAGGAGGCTTTTAAGGAAAAATCTGAGCACTACACACAATTTTCATACTGTAGGTAGCTATTCACTCTAACTTTACACATTCCACTGGTACTATCACTTTGCTACTATCAGACCCATTGTCATGAGTATCAGAATTAAGAAGCATTTGCAGCGTCACAATACTGTTGAAAGGAGACTTGTGTCTTAATTTCCTGTTTTTTGCAAAAATTGGAACCAAGTCACTACACCCTTTTTCTTTCTACTTAATCACACACTACCCTCACCTCGTAAATTACATTTTTAAGTTTCTAATTTGGGTTCATATTAGCATTGCTGGACTCATCGTTTTTTCTTTGTACTGAGAAGATCACATATTATTCCTGGTTTTGATCCTCATTAATGTGATAAAACGAAAAATAATGCTACATTTCAGTTCACAAGAAAATGATCCTGCATTAATCAAACCACCTCACAATGTGAAAATGTACATCTAATATCAGAATTGGTTCCATGTAGTGAGTGTTTCTTTTTGTTTCACCTAAATGGTTTTCTTTTTGCTTTACAAGCCTAGAGAGAGAGAAAAAAATGCACTTTACTTTTTTGCACAATGGTTCTCTAACGCACTTATTGTGGGAATATTGGCATATAAATTGTATGAACAGAATAATTCACCTTTTTGCCAAATTATTTGTTGCTTTTTTGTGTTTATTGTATTTTCATATGAGAAGCTATAAAAAAACTGGTAAAGGAATGATGTAGATATCAAGAATGTAGGAATGTGGAGTAAATTACCAATGAAGCTGGAAACTCAAAACTGAACCACAACCGAGTAAGCAAACATCTATGCAAATCTGAGATGCCGTGTGTATTTTCAAGTTTTGTGATGGTCACAGGCTCAGCCTATATGTTATTATTATTGGACTGCTATGTAGATACTTATATGCATGAACAACTGGATTGGAAAGGTGTGTTAGAGGAATCTTCAAGTTATTTTCTTCATAGAATCCTTTAACTTTTTTTTTTGCCAGGCAATAAAAGGATTATTTGCTTTAATAAGATTCCCTCCTGTTAAGCTTAATCCACTTTTCTAATAAGTACTTATAACATCAACAATCAGAGATTGGGAAATGTTCAAGTATCAGATTTTGTGCTGTGACCTCTCACTGCTGGGAGCTATAGACTGAAAACTGAATGTTAGAATGCCTGAGAATACACATCTATTCCTGAGGGGTTAACCTCATCTGCTGGCATCAGCAACCCAGAATGGCAGGATGTTTATGTATAAGTTACAAAGCATTTCAGGGCTACCTCCAGAAGGCAAAGGTCAATATTTTTTTAATTGGTTTAATTTATAATGGGTGTTAGTATTGGCAGAAACATATTTTAGCTCCAGCATGGACAATCCATCTAACCTAATAGAGTAGACAATTTTCATTTGGTTGCTTTATCCATGTCCTTGAAAAGGCCACAATCAACTGAGCTCCTTTTCTGCCCTTAATTACTCTTTGGAATTTCACTTATTATCCACTGAATTATTAGCCATCAAGGGGTCTTAATACAAAGTGTCACATTGCACTGCATCTTGACTATTTCCAAATCCTAAGCATACTGTAAGTTATTGAATTTGTAACATATCTTAGCAAACAAAGAGTAGTCAGCATGTGCATGGTTTTGGGTATTTTTTTTTTCTGGGCATGGTTAATTTTATAATATACTAAATAACTAAAATGTGCTGGGAAAACTAAAGTAACCAATAAACAATTTTTGTAGACAATCAGAAAACATGAAAGCTCACACTGTCACTGACTAAGATAGGATGTGAACCCAAGACTCTAGAGCTTTTAGCTGGTCCCATTAAATATTACACTATAATGTTACACTTTACTGATAATGACAAGTCCAAAGTTGTTTGTTGAATTTTAATTGAGAGAAGAATGATTACTTACATTTTCAGTGCAACATCTACAAAGCTTTACTTTTGTTTAACTCATTGTAAAGTCACAGCACGAGTGGCAATTGTTTAGACTAAGTGAATAACACTTGATTAACTTATTTTTCGAATTAAAGAATATCAGAAAAACCAACTCTCCCTCATCCTAAAATCCATATTTTTCTTGTAAACTACCCAATGTAGAGACAGACTAAGCAATACGTTGCAATATATTGGCATACTGCAGAAAATAGGATTGTTTTCTGGGTAGCCATCTGCAGGAAGAACAACATCCCTGAGAAACTGCTGGTGTCCTTTTACCACTGCACAGTAGAGAGCATCCTGGCCTACTGTCCCTGTGCGTGGTTCTCCAGCTGCACAGTAGCACAGAAGAAAGAGTTCCACAGGTTCATTAAGGTCATCCAGCGGATGGTCGACTGTCCTCTCCCCTCTCCCCTGTAGAAGAACTACATAGTTCCTGTTGCCTCTGGAACGTCAAGAAAATTCTTCAGGACCCATCACATCCAGGATATGCATTGTTTGAACGCCTGCCTTCAGGCAGACGTTTCAGATCCATAAAGACTAAGACAAATAGACTGAGAAACAGTATCTGTCCTTCAGCCATCACCATGCTGAATGCTGCTATGTGGTTCAATCTGACCTAGTGCACCTTCATGTTTACAATACAATACACTCTCGTTTACAATACAGCTCTAAGTTAACATTGGGTCAAGTGCAATATAATGTATATATGAGTGGAAAACATTGTTCTGCTGTTATGGACTATTTTGGTACTTATTTTATTCCCTTTTTATTTTAGTTTTAACTTGAGTAACTGTGTTTTTGTATTTTATTTTATCGCATTGGAAAATTGCACCTAAAATTTTGTTGTACAATGTCTGATTGCTACAATGACAATAAAGATTTTGATTTGATTTGATATTGTGGGAGACCATTTGAATAGCACAATTAGTATAACTTCACGTCAGCTGGAGGGCAGGAGAAAGATAAGGAGAAGGGTAAGAATTAAGAGTTAAGATGTTATGAAAATTATGTAAGAGCTTAGGTGCTTACAACTGAAAAGCCAAAAATTATTCATTTAAACCTATAGGATGAAAGCAGTTTGTAAATTGTTCTTTCAGTGTTTGGCATAAGAAAGGATAGCTAAGACTAGAATGTCTAGTCATTAGCATTTTACTCTGTTACACTTGTAAAATATATCACATCATTTTAAAAAGGTGCCTGAAATTCCAAAAAGAATGACTTTAGTTTCAGTGAAATGAAAAAGTTTCTGCAATATAGGGGCAAAGTGTGGTCAGAGTCAGATGATCAGAGAGATAAATTACGAGTGAAGTCTAGTGTGTCATTTGTGTGAAGTGAGCTACAGTATAGTTCTTCCAGGACTTGATTTATTGAAGAGTGTTATGTTTAAATAATTATAGACTATAGCTGTTAAATGTCTTTATGCTTATGAAACTGTTTATACCAGTTTTGACTTAATTTTGCAGAAGATCCCTTCAAAATTCAACAATTTCATATTTTTGTATGCTTTTTCTAAAACATGCTTTTTCTTAATTTTATATTTACATTCCTTGAGATAGCAGCTCATTTTATAGCCTGTTCAAGTTTTGCTTTAGTAACATAGCATCTACCAGAACAAATGGTTAAATACTTAAAATATGCAACTCATACTGTATGTTCTAATTTTTATAATGATATAAACATTTATGGGAGGCACAGTTCTGCAGTTGTTAATGTCTCATGCATCCAGTCTACAATGTTTAAACTGTTATTGTTTAATGTGAGCATTACAGATTCTCTCTGTAAATGCAAGGGTTTTCCTCCCATATTCCTAAAGACATACAGGATAGGTGAATGACTCTGAACTGGTGTTAATGGTCCCTGCAGTTAAATGGTACCATGTCCAGGGCTGATTTCTGGATTGTGTCCGATACTGCCAAAATAAGCTCTAGTCTGGATTAAAAGGGTTTGATAGTGGTGTAAGTACAAACAGTATTTGTTTTTATTTCTTGTTTGCATATTTATGGAGAACACACTCTGTATATTAGGAGTATTACCTCATCATCGAAAGGCTATCTATCCATCCATTTATTTTTGGAACAACATTATCAATTACACAGTCATTGAAGTAAAAATGTTTTGACAAAGGCACAAATTAATCCTAAATGGGGTACACATATGCACACACACATGCACGCACAGATAGTTATTTTTTAATTTATTGATCTTTCTTTAGATTGTGGCATTAATCTAGGGTGTCCAGATAAAACCTGTTGTGAGAAAGCACAAATGCCTCAAATAAGTCTTTCTAACTATAGGCAAGGACTACAGCATTATGCTACCTCTAACTGAAAGTGAGATAAATGTGCAAACTGCTAAGAACCAGAACACTTCCAAAAGCACAATATAAGATGTGTTTTTCACTGAATGTCATACTCTGGGGGATCTGGATAAGGTGCATAGCTGGCTCAGCTGCAACAGGGGCAACGCTTTTTTATTCTCTAGTGTATGCTTAAATCTGAGCTATTTTTATTTTAATCCTGCTCTCCTAAAGCATAGTGAGTGCTAACATTACCACAGAAATGTAGAAAAGGCTTCCTTAATGAAGCATATACTGTACATAGTATATATAGTGTGGGCTTACTAATGAATATTTGGCTTAAATCCTCTTGTCCCAGTGGAATACCACAAACTTTATAATTATCAATTAGTTTTAGATTTATTAAAGCAGATTACAAAATGTACATCTCATGAAACCACTAGTTGTTAAAATATTAATACTGTTTTAGCAAATTGCTGCTTTGCCCTTATTTATGAAAGCAATTATTTTCTGTAAATTTTTTCTCATTTAAAAAACATAAGAGGGTTTACTAAACATATATAAAGAATTGTGGAAACAGAAATTTTCCAAATTGATCTGAATAAGGGGCGGCACTGTGGTGCAGCGCTAGTCTTGCTTCCTCGCAGTAAGGAGACCTGGGTTCACTTCCGGTCCTCCCTGCGTGGAGTTTCCTCCAGGTGCTCCGGTTTCCTCCCACAGTCCAAAGACATGCAAGTTAGGTGCATTGGCGATCCTAAATTGTCCCTAGTGTGTGGGTGTGTGTCTGCATGTGCCCTGCGGTGGGCTGGCTCCCTACCTGAGGATTTGTTCCTGTCTTGCGCCTTGTGTTGGCTGGGATTCGATCCAGTAGACTCCCCGTGACCCCGTGTTAGGATATAGTGGGTTGGATAATGGATGGATGGATCTGAATAAGTGAATCATGTTGTTAAAGAGAATATGTGGTAAATAACTGCATACCTGCAGCCTTGGGTACTGCTGGACTTTGAGCCTTCATTTTCCTGTGATACAGTGATTGCCGTGAAGCCTGTAAAATGTGCATGTCATGTTTACTTGTCAAACCTAAAACACTGATACTGCTTTTCAATATGTGAAGAAATACATTTTTTTATCATAAAGCATAGTTTTTTGGTACATTTTTATTTCTAAAAGAACTGGTCAACTACAGAGGGCTGTATACAGCAAGAGGAAACAATGTACAATTTAAATGATCATGTTTTCTTATATCAGCCGCTTCAGCCTCGTCAAAGAATTATAAAAAAAAATGTAAAAAATGGTACTTACACCCAGGAGCATCGGAGTTTCTTTTCCATCATCTTTGCTCTACAAGACATTACACAACACACCTATCCACTTAGTACTGGGGGACATAATAAAGAAAAAAGATTTAAAATTTTGCCAAAACTAAACGTGTCAGAGAATTACTGAATTAAATACCAGCTGCTACTGGCAACTGTAGACAAAGGTGTAAAATTATAGACAAGATAGATTCTTATGCTGCCCTATTCTTACACACCTACCCAGTTAAAAAAAAAAAGTTTTAGAATTAAAGATGAAAGGATGTACATTTCTAAATAATGAGACATACTAAATTTGTTTTAATGTGTGTTTCACTAGTGCTGAAAAAATCTGAGCAGTATTTCCTGGAATTTTATTATTACTGAAAAATATACATCTAGCAGAACTACTGTAATCTGAGGATTGTGGTCCTCATAGCAAGGTGCTGATTTTTTCCTCTAAATGAAAGCTAACAAAATGGTACATGCATTATTCAAAGGGTTCAGTGGCAAAACATCTAATAATACAGAATTTTCATCTGAGGCTTTCAATGTATTCATTTGTAACATTTTTCATGTACTTTTCAGTGCTAGCTCTGTGGTGCCAAGTGGGAAGAGAACACATAGACATGTCTTATCTTTCCATCAATCAATCCTTCCCAAAAGCATTTGTTACACCGTGCCTCTGAGCTAAGCCCTGCAATAATTGGTTGCCCAGCAACTACTTACCAAGTCTTATGCACACTGCAGTAGCAACACCCACACCAACACTGTTTCCCTATTAAAAAGAAAAAAAAATCCTTGGAATGGTTGAAATGGTGTCTGAAGGTCATTGGTATGTGAATGTCATAACCAAAAATTCACAGGTTTGCCAACTACATCAACATCCTGATGTCAAACGATGAGGCACTGTGTAAAAACGGTGGGGTGAAGACATTTACTTGGGGACTGATGCTTTGTTTTTGGTGGACACCATGAAGTTTTATCAGTTTAAACAGCATTGAATTGGGGCTACAATTGAACAGAGTGATCTAAAGTCAGGATAGTTTAGCTGTGAGACTGCAAACATTTTTGGCAAAGCACTGTCAGGAACACTAACCAAGTAAAGAGTAGCCAGGCTGACCATGAGGTGTGTAATTTGTCATATTTGTGTAGTTTCCTTATTTATAAAGAAATAAGTAGCTTGATTTCAGGGTACATTGCACTATCCACTCAGTACTTCTTTCTGTGTCATCTATATAAATAAAATCTTAAATGTGGATGTCTGTTTGCTAATACTGAAAGCAATTGCTGAACCAATTTTCACAAAATTTTGTCTGTGCCTTGCTTTTTGTCTCACTAATATATAGGAAATATGTCTTATTGGAAAGAGGTATTATAATGGGAGGTGTGCAACCCAAAATCCAGCAGCAATGCTGGGACTACAGTTCCCAGCAGGCATTAGGAGTGCCAAAGCCAAATCTCAAAGCTTTTGTCTAAGAGTACATCTTTTTGTGTCATCTGGGGTTGTCTTTAGCTAATTTGGATTAGAAAAATGTTTTCTTGATTTATTTTTATCAGCAACATTGGGTAGTTCAGCTAGTTTGTCTTATATTGATACAAGTTGGTGGAATGACCAGATAGGTTGTGCAGGACTTATTGTTAACAGTAAGTGTGAAAGGATGATAATGGGGAATGGAACTGCCAATGGCTTAGGATGATCAAAATAAAATAACGCTGTCCAGTAAAGTAGAGGTGGTAGACAAACAGATTTGGCAAAAAAATTACATTTGCAGCATCTTTTACACTGCTGCCCCTAGGCTGGATGGTTTGTTGCTTACATGTTATGTTTGCTGACCAACATTATTTTGGCAAATGTACTGTAAAAATAGGCAAATTACCTTTAGATATCCATAGAATCTAGTCTGGAGGTTTGATCTTCAGTGTTAGTAATCCAAGTTACGCAAGGAATGATCAAAAAAGTTTTGAACATGAATCTGACATGATTTGTTTCTCTGCTGATTTCATAATTATCAAAAAACTAGCTATGTATACTAAAATGTGTGAATGAGGCATTTCTAGCATTTGTGGTTTATAGTGTATACTTTCTTGCTTCAGAATCAGGTCAACATTGATGTCAAAAAACACACTATCAAATAAAGTGGACGGCATCTTCATTCTCACCTAGTCAACATGTATCAAGACCAGCCCCTTCATATGGCTTAGTTAAGAAATGGACTGCAGTAAACTGCATTGTGTTTTACCAATTAAAGTTGGCCCAAGGCATGGCCTGACTTTAAAACCAGCAATAAAACAATATGTTGCCAATATAGAGAAAAATTTAATTGAGAATCAAAGAAAGATGTATTGGATAGCAGATAATACAGGAATTTTTATAGTTATGGTTCAGTGGAATCTGTTCTTAATGGAAAATTAAACATGAGCATGGATTGTTGAGTTTGGAAATTATGTATCACCACATCAAATGTTCCAAGGAGAATCTCAAACTAATGGCTTCAGAGTGAGAAATTTAAGTGTTTTATAACTGTTAATAAACTTTGAAATGTCACTATGACACAGACTTCAAACAATTGAAGCTATAGAAGAATTGTGATCTTCTAACACCAAAGATGTTCAACATCCAAAGCAGTGTTTCTGTAAGATCACATACACAAGTTTGTGATGAATTTGAGTGTATAGTCCATACTGATTACATGCCTCAAAAAGCCACATTACCAGTCAGTACTATGCTGTTTTGTTTTAGGGTCTGTGGATTTCAGTGAATAAAATACAGCAATGAAAGGTGTGTGAGTTGCAAAGGAAGCTACTCAAAATTGTGGAGTTGGACAGATTTAACACCTGATTGCCTCTTAAGTTGCGTGCTTCCTACTTGTTCTCCAATATGTAGAGCTACCTCCATGGGATGTACTGTCAATGGTGAAGATGAAAATTGAGATAAAGAGAGATTGTACTGAAGATTGTAAACATTTTTACAATCGCATTGTTCATGGGGATTATGTTAAAAAGTACTTTTTTGGTTTATTGATGGTTCCCTTTGTAGATCAGGTGCAGAAATCTATCACCACTCGTACGTGAGACCATAGCTTTAACCGAGGCTGATAAAAATAAATAAATAAATTTTAAAAAGTCTTAAGTAAGTTACCTCACATTCATAAGTTATGGATATTTCATTGATAAGCAAGCCTCCTATATCAGGCAATTTGTTAGGTAACAAGTGCACAAAAGCCATTCTCTTGTGACAATCAGTACTATTAATGCAATAAGAATTTGTTGCAAGTGGTGTAAAGCTGAGAGGCAAGCAACTAGTGTTATTATGAAAGCTTAATTACAATGCCCAACCAGCTAGGCCTAAGCCAAAAAGTTGTGCTCATAAGTCCTTTCGACAAAATCTAAAAGGGTTACAAGCATAATTTTCAGTACTGCTCTTGAGTTATTAAATACCACATTTAGTTTACAATGTATTTACTCCATATCTTGTTAAGTATTCCATACACCTACCACTGATATTTTGCCAAGTCTAATTTCTTCTACTTATATTCAAAACATAAAATGCATTAAATAGAAGAGCCAAGAATATGTAATTATTTAGCTGATTTATTAAATATGATAAAACACAAAATATTACTGAGCAAGGAATTGATTAGCAACCCTGAATTAGCTAAACAACAAAGCATTTCACAATCAACTACTCGGGATCATTTCCAGGCCACACTGCAAAAAAATTAAATTTAAGCATGTGGTAAAATATTTATGTCATGGCATTAAATCTTGTTTTCCTCATTGTAAGAATTATTGACTTATCAAAAAAATTGTATACATGACTGTTTAATTGTATTTAACTGTTTAATTGTATTTATACTGTTTAACTTGCATTAAAAAAATCTTGTCATGTAAATTTTGTTTACCCCTTTGACAGATTTTGCTTTGCTAAATAGAAGCAAAACAGCTCCCATTTAAAGTTGTATCTAGTTTTTGCATAAGCATTTTTTGCAGTTCAGTAAGCTTAACATGCATCATGAGTAAATTGATTGAAACAATTATTAAAAAGATTAAGCACCACAGGTCAAGAACATACAGTATGTATTGATAAACAGTCAGCATGGATTTAGATGGGATGGATCATCTTTCACTAATATACTAGAATCCTACGAGAAAGCAACAAAAGAATATTAGAGAGAAGAATATGATATTTATATATTTTGATTTTCCAAAAACTTTTAATAAGGTACTACATAAGAGGCTAGGCATCAGTTTAAAAGTAGTGGGAATTTAAGGCTCATTGTTTACATGGGTACAAAATTGGCTCAAACACAGGAAACAAAGGGTTATGGTGTGAAAGCCCTTATCAGATTTAGGTGATGTTAAAAATGGTGTTACTCATGAGTTAGTGCTGGGGGTGCTGCTAGATAAGGACATACTGTAGATATAAGAAAGTTGGTGGAATGGCAATATAGAATTAAATATATAGAGTACAAGTCAAGGTACAAGTGTTATGACATGTTATGAGGCCTCTTCTGGGGTATTGTATACAGTTTTCATTGCCATATTACAAAAAAACATATCGATGCATCTAGGCCAACTTGAGAACTACAAGGTTTAAAAGATGGATGGAGTGCAACCTTTTCTTTTTAAGCAAATGTAAACTACGAGTTGCCATGATTGAAGATTTTAGAGTTATGAAAGACATTATATGGTGGTCATCAGTTGTTAACTTTCAATTAATTTCTTCAAAGGAAATACAGGGACCAAGATGGGGACTTGTTATGGGGAGATTTCACCTAATATTAGAACATTTTTCTTCACACAATGAACCATAGATACATGTAATTCATGGTAACATGGTAGTCTGATAGCATTGGGGCTTTAAAAGCTTAGTGTAAGTTTCTGAAAAAAATAATGTAAATAAGATTGATGAGGTTTATTGGACTGAATGTTCTTTTCAAAATAATTCAAATGTTCCTATCATTAGGCATGATTTCTAATTAACACTCAATAGGTTTGAATACGTCACACTCCCCTTCCCAAGTGCAAAACTGTATTAGATTATAAACAGAAGATGGTTTTTGGTCTATCTTAATGTGAAATAGCCTGTACCTTTATAAAGAAATTGGCTCGTGTTTATTGTCCCTATTGGGATTGTCTTTTATCTCTAGTCCATAGACCAGATAGTTTATGTGGTTTTCTTTTCATTTTTACTTTTCCTCTAATTGCCTTTAATTTGCATTAAAAACAAAGCTTAATTTCCATTCCAGGTTTTACTGATGTGCCATCAACACTACTAATCTGCTAATGTTATGTTATTATGTCGTAATCACAGTATGGTCTATGTCACAACACCACATTTATTACAAATAGTTTTATTTATTTATATTTTCTTTGAAGAAAATACCATTACATACAATGAAGTCAAACTTATACTACACATGACTTCTTAGTCAAACTAGAAAAAAGAAAAGTAAAAACATTAGAAAGTTAAAAAAAAACAAAAAAAAAAACAAAAAGACTAAACCTAACAAAACAGAATTTATCCCCAACCCAAGAGAAAGCGAGTAGAATCAAGAGCATTAGGGTTTGGAAAGAAGGGATTCCCCTGAAATGAATACAGTTTTATCATTAAATCTTGCCATAATTTAAAGTATTGAACGGATCCTTTAAGCAAGAATTAGATTTTTGTCCAATTTACAAATAGTATAGAATATCAGATACCCACTGACTATTAAAGGTAGGGTGGGATTCTTCGAGTTTAACATGATAAGTCTACAGTATGTGTTAATAGTGCCTTATAGGCAATTACAATCGTTTTATCATTATCCGGTTTAAGCTCAACTGGAACCACACCAAACACAGGAGTCAATGGGTTAGGCTAGACTATTTGACAAGCATTCAAAAAGTTTTTCCAAAATTATGCTAGTTTGGCACACACACAAAACATATGGCCCAGTGAAGCTTGAGCCAAATGGTAATGTTCACAGGTTCAATCTTGCCTGGCATATATTTTGTACAATTTAGACATATTTTTCCTCATTTTTTTAATGGGAAGCATGATCACTTGTGATATTTTATGTTTTGCTTCTTTGTACTGTGTATACCATTTATGTTTGACGGTGCTACAACGAAATGGTGGCCCAAAACAGGAAGACCATTCATTCCCCCTATTTTGTCTGGTTTTAGTATAAAGCAGCAGAAGACAATAAATGTAGTGGATTGAACATGAAATATTCACATAGATAATGATGTTTGCTAATGGAATTCTCAAATTACTGCATTTGCTAGTAAGTGCTTAATTGGCCTATTTTGTATAAAAAAAAAAAAAAAAAAAAGGAAGAGGATGGTGATTTTTAGAAAACTGTAATCCTAGGTTTGTGTTTATGTATAGTGGCTATTAACAATATTTATCCCTTTAGACTTTATCATATGTTAATTGTATTGCAAAAGCTTTATTTCCTGTTATTCATTAATGATTTTTTGCTGAACAATGGCAAACAAAATGCTGTCTCTAAATTAAGACATGTTCAAAATTTTTCTAAACTGTAAAAAAAAAAAAAAAAAATATGAAGGTAGAGAATAAATACATTCTATAGCATATAAATACTTTTTCAAATTATTTAAACATTTGCTAAAATATTGATATGAGTAATCACAAATGTTTTACTAATTTGTTCAAATTGACTATTAATTTTAAGGGTTTTTAATAACACAGAATGGTATCTAATCCATATAACCCAATTCATCATTATGGGAGGCTGGAGCCTATCCTAGCAGCAAGGCATAAATCGTCCTTGAAAGTGTGCCAGTACATCACAGGGCCTGTCTCTCTCTCTCTCTCTCACACACACACACGCGCACACACGGCCAATTTGGAACCACCAAGTAGACAGAAAAAACAAACATGAAAATAGTATTATTAATTTACAAATTAAGGAGGGATGATTACATAGAGATCAAATAGTAGCCATGAAAAAAAGTAAAATCCTGCATTCCTTTATCGCATTAACTGTATCAAAATAACTTTCAGTAGGACTTTTTATGTACGTTATAAGTCTTACTGGACTTACCTGTAACTTAGAAGGTTTCTGTCCCTCTGCTCTTCTAAATGAAGCTCCCCAACTTTCCTATCTTTCTTTTACTGCATAAGGACTTGGTTCCTCTCATTTCATGCCACCCTTTTAATGTTTCTTCCTCTCATCCCCAATGATGTTACTAGGATGTAACCCTGACATGGGCAATTTGTAATGTAGAAGAGGGTAGGTAAATGACAAAATAGGCTGAAATCATATTTTACTGATTTTTTTTTTTTTTTCATTTACTCAAATTGATGACCCTTTTGGATGGATCCTGAGTACCTCCATCACCATGGTCAGAAGGCCAATTACCTCCTAAATCAATATTCATCTAAAGTCTGGCTATATGTCAGGTTTAAAGTCAAGTCACTGGTTATATCCAGCTTTAGGTATTTCACTAAACTCCAGGGCGACAATATCCTAGTGGACTAAAGTACTCCTTGGATAAACTATATCCCTCAGCAGCCTAATTTACAAGAGCCAGACCGGCAGATCATCTTGCAGGCTGCCTATCTGCTCATTGGATGTCAGGCTTTCACTTATTCTTTGGAAGATAATCTTCAGCCGCCTTCTCAGCTGAGATGGTTTTTGCCTCAGTAATTTATTTCACTCATTCATACCATCTGAAAATATAATTTGAGTCCCTATCAATAGTAGCACATAGTGATATGTTATGAATGTCAGTGTGTGTTTCTATCACTTTGCAAGACTGTTACTTTGAGGACATAGTTTACAAATATACCTCTGTTAATATATTCTACTGAGGGTTATAACTATAAAAACAGATTATATTTATATATTAAATAATTTTTGGTAAGATTTTATACAATGTGTATTTTTTATTTACTTCTTACATATCTGAATATTTTTCCTGCATAATATAAACATACTTTTCTTTCAGATTTGTGAAAAAACTAAACTCACTTTTTAATGCAGTTCCATGGTGAATTCGGATTTATCTTGTTAGTAGAAGGCATAAGCAAAGCAACAACACTAGATGGTGAATGAATAAATAGAGCATTCTGAAGCTTTACAGATGGGTCCAAGGTCTAAAGCAAATGTGTCAGTGCTTTTGTTAGTTATTTTTATACAAGTATCAAATCATAGTGTCTGCACTGAAGTAAAGTTTTTTTATTTAAGCTGTGGCCTAGATTATGAAAAAATGTCTCAAAGACTACATTACTGCTCATGAAAGAAATAATCACTGATTTAAAATTAAGTCATTTGGTTAGAAGATGGCTCTCAGGGGAATCAAATCATTTTTGTCACCTTGCAGAGCTCACAGTTCACAGCTGAAACCAGATTAAGTCTGGATGTTCTTGTCTATGTGACAAATCTGTGTGGGATTCCTTCTACCTCTTTTGCCCACTGTAGGATTACAAAATACTTTTGTGCCCTATAATAGACTGGTATGGTGTGCTGTGGCTACACCTTAAAGATAACCAAGTGTTGGGCTAACCACTGGAGTTTATATTCTGCTCCTAAAATGTGTGTTCAATATTGCAGAAAATGTGTGGCTTATTTTGTTGAGTTGATGTTTTTAAACTTATAAATCTTTAACTACTAAAATATTTCACTATATTAGGAAAATAAGTATAACACAAGTTTTTTTTTTTCCCATAAGTACACTTTCACAAATCCACAAACAAAACATAAGCCACTTTATTTGGACAACTGCCTCCAACCTAAGAAGTAGTTTTGCAGCAACCAGTAATAACAATCTGTGTAAACTTTAACTGAAAGTGCTTTATTTCATATAATAAACATTTAGTCTAAATGACAGAAATCCATGATGGAAGAACAAAATGGATTGAAAGATATCTTTTTCACCCCATCCCCCCCAAATAGTAAAGTTTGACTGCTTGATGGCAAAATGGAAAAATCCTTACTAATTGTCTGTTTTGAAGCCTTCCCCTGGTGCATAACCATCAGGATAATTGTTGTCTTGACTTAGATTTCCTTCCATATTCTTCACTATCCTGAGCATGTTAAATGACCAGACCTTCAACCATCTTATCTAGCAAAAGGCCAGATAACAGAGACCTGGCAATCAGCATCTCTGGAGAAACTCTCCATGCTCTCCATTTTTCAAGGCCAATAGCTAGAGAACTGAAATCCCTGGCCACCTAGACTAATGGATACAGCCATGATGATTGTCACCTAATTTCAAATGACTGCCAAGACATCTCCAGGAACATAGTTTTAAATCCAAGCCTGATTACAGTCTGTGTAAAGTTTTCCAGTTTCCTCGCACATCTCAAAAGCATAAACTTTGCTGTTATTGCCATTGCTAAATAAACCCTGTTACTATCAACTGACGTCTCATTTTTGGTTGGTTTCTGCCATTTGCTAGATGCTGTCAACACAGCCCTCAGTTTCCCTGTATCGGGATATATAGGTATTGAAAATCTCTTAATATAAAAAAATCTTAAGCAAAATAAAACAGAGGAATATATAAAAAGTCGCAAGACACAGTCTGTACATATATATGACACTACTTGCAGCAAGTTCATTCTAAGACTATGCTGATAATTTTTTAAAATTAAATTTCCTATTTAATTATGAGAAATGGTTTAAGTGCTTTATTACTAACTGTTTACATTAAAAAACAAAGAATATTAGATAAAGTGGAGTAAATGCACATCACTTTCATTGATGTATACATTCATTTTCTCATCATGTTTAATACAACCAAGTAGTGACTTTAAAAATGAACACCACCATGTTTTGTTTAAATTCGTTCACCATGTTTACATAGTTTGAATACATTTCTACTCCAGAAAACCTGGAGGTAAAAAAAACAATTCTGTAGTAATATTGCAAATCTGTACAATAGTAGAGCTAAAAATAATATTTTATCTGTAAATATTGATTAATTACACTTAATCACCTTAGAGAAAAATATTTAAAATTTAAGCTGAGATGCCAAAAAAATTACTTTTCCCTGTATAGTTCACCATCTTTGCTCATAATGTGCTCTGTAAACAATATGGATTAAGTGATACAGTCTCTTCTGTCTTATGTAGACTTCTATAAGAACTAAAAATCTGGCAAGTCAGTGCCTATAGTGATATTGATCAAGAGTTTGACAAAGTGTGATATATTTTATCCAGTTTGTATTTTCTTAACACTGAATATAGAAAAAATAATTACTGCCCAATTTAATTTACCTTTTACAATATTGATATTTTCTTAGACATAAAATAATTTATCAATATCTTTTCCCATTTGTGCAAAAAAAATCTTTTCTCTTCAACTCTTGAAAGACAAATGTTAGACATTCATGAGAAAGTTAAAACATAATGTGCTTGGCATGGTTCTTGTTTAGTCAGATCGATAAGAAGTAGTTGATTCAATTGGTAGGTATTGAATTACAAGCATTAATAAATATTTTAATAAGGGTTACATGCCTTTCTGATCTCCCTATAACACAGATAGTGTAGGATCAAATGGCATATGTGTTTGGTGGTTTAACTCAACCACTGTTGCCTTTTTCTTTCTTTGCTCTAATGACTGCTTGAAATTATTACACTGGAATGACACCAAAAGTGTGAATGTAAATAATACAGATGAAAAAAAGTCCTGTCATATGGATTAAAAAGATCATTTAAATTGCATAAGCGTTCAGTTTAAGTCGTGCATACTGAATTTTGAGACATAAAATCAATAAACACCATTCCTTGTAATGCATACAAGGTATGCTAGGATCATTCATATTGCTTAAAAACATTCAAAAGAAAAATAATACAATTCTAGATATGAAAAGTGTCAAACACCTTAAAATTTCAAGCCCTACAATCAGGTATTTAATGCTGAATAAAGTTTCTTCCGTCAGCTAATGGTAAGATTTGCTACTGCAAACATATTTATAACACATACAGTGCAAAAGTGGTAATTAACAAATACAGAATGACACAGATTATAAAACAATTAAAATGACAGCTTTCAGAACATTAGAATGGGTATATACAGCATTTCCTGGTCTGGTCACTGTAATGTTCTATTGGGTGTTCCAGTCTCCATCCCACATCTCAATAATGTGTGTGTTAAATTCACTGATGAATGCTTGTTTTGGTGTGTATGTGTGTGTGCCCTGCAATAGACTGATACACCAACCAGGTATGGCTGGTTGCTTGGAGAAGCTCTGCTCTCCCAAACAGTATTAAGGATTTTAACTGGTATTAAAAAATAAATAGATGGATGCAAATACATTTATATTAAATGTGCCATTTCTTCGTCAAGTGAAAAATAAACACGTAGGTATGATTTGTCATATCAATTTGTAGTAAAGTATTATTAAAAATACAGTATATCAGAGCCAATACTTATCAAGTCACGTATTCCCATCATGCCTCTGAAATATAAATCATAAACAGTAGGACAAGGAAGAGAATGGAATTAAATGGCATGCAAAAACATATGCATGAAACATATTCAAGCTCTGTAAACATTCATAACCTGGAAAGCTGAAATAAATAATAAATTACTGAATTAACAATATATTAGAATTTACATATTTTTTCCTGAGAAAATGCTGTACTGGCAACTTGCCAGGCCTTGGTGTACAAATAACAGCAATTTTCTGTTGAATTTAACTGCTCTTTTGTTCCTGAACATTTAAAATTACACAGTTTATTGACACCATATGCCACTATTAGATATTCTCAGCTTCAGTGTAAGTGTAAAGGTTTAAACAAAACTGCTTCTTTTGTTTGATGATTTTTCCTGCATAAGTAGATTTGTTGCTGTACCTTTGGTTAACAGAATGCTATAGAAGAAAGTTAAACCTTAAAAAAAAAAAAAAAGGAGACCCCATTAAACTACCAAAGGAGAATATCAATCAAGCAGACAGAACAAAGCATTTCTATCCAGATATGCCATGATTTGTAACTGCTGTTGGACAAATGAATCATTCTGCAATTAACCTTCAGCTTTACAGTTTAATAAATCTCTTAATCCCACGCTGGTGAAGAGGCAGAGGTATATGTTTAAATTCATATCCAGAAAACAGAGAGCCACAAAAAATGGAAAACGTGGAGCTGTATTTGTGAATAAAGAGTTGTCATTCAAATCATACATGATTACTCCTTGTAATCTTTCAGAAAAAAGATGAAATATTATTTAAAGTAAAGTACCATCAGTGCTCTTTATTAATGATTCTGCTTTTTTTTTTTTTTTTTTGGCTAAAGAAATTCATTAAACAGATGGATGCTTATAGTCTTCATTGCCTCGTATGCATTCTGTGAGATGAACACTAGAAATATTTTATTTTGATAATATTAAGATGTTAACAATATTACCCGGAGGCTTGGACTTTCTTACAGTATTCTAAGCAATAGGTGGAGTGGTGGCTCTGAGGCTGGGGATCTGCATCAGCAATTGGAAGGTTGCTGGTTTGAATCCTGTAAATGCCATAAGTGATTCCACTCTGTTGGGCCCTTGAGCAAGTGCCTTCACCTGCACCTACTAGCTGTACCCCGTGGCTGTACCCCCATATTAATGAAACAGGACAAACTTTAAAAATCAATAGATGTTGGCGCTATATCTGATCGTGTTCAGCTGTGATGGGAGAGTGTTCCCCACGTGGGGAGAAAAGCACATGGCCGTGATATCTCTGGCAATCAGCAGCTACCCTCTAAAACACATGGAGCTCTGATCTCTCTCTTTCTCAAAAATATTAAACGTTACTCCTTAACAATCTGTAGATGATAATGTCTGTTGAACAAACAGGTATTGCTAGCTAAGCGGAGGCAAGGTGCACTCTAAGGGCTCATTTATACTTCACACTCAGAGCACGTACACTTACGTGCACACATCATGGCTGCCACACATTCCCAGAATTCATTTGATGCATCCTGTGAGCTGGTCCTCAGAAATTACGTGACGCGTGCACGAGTTGCAGTACCAGCAAAAAGTCGGCAGGCGCAGTGTGCTAAAAGTTGGAATGTGACGTCAGAGTCTCTGTTTACTATCTACCTGTGACAGAAAGCCGCTTTGCGGGTTCTACGAGATCGGTGTGTAAACTTCACTGTTTGATGAATGGTTCGATGTGCTGAAGCAAAATGCCAACATACAGATGTATTCGTGGTGCTTTTATATTCAAGCGTCCCAATCTTAATGACACGATATATTTTAAAAGTCTCACATACCGTCTTCTGTGCCATCTTTTTGTCTGGGGCTTCTACCGGTCCTGACAGCAGTTAATCGCCACACTGAGCACATTAAATGTATGATATTCCAACTCTCTGCACATTTAAAATGCTTAGATTTATACTTGATATCACTTTCATGATGAAATGCATTAAAGTATGTATTTTACATTTTACAGATAAATCGGTAATTTCATTTAATTAATGAATACTGTTAATAATTACACACATGGGGGTGACCCGGTGGCGGAGCGTTAGCGCTGCTGTCTTGCAGGGAGTCACGTCGCTGATATTCACTGCCTGGAGTTTACATGTTTTCCTGCTGGGTTTCCTCAGTGTGCTCCGGTTTCCTTCCAAAGATATGCAGATTTGGTTACACTAAAATGACGCTGGTGTATGTGAGTGCTTGTATTCACCTTGCGATGAGCTGATGCATCATCCAGGGATTGTTTCTGCCTCATGCATAATGCTAGCTGAAATGGACAAATCCCTGGACTAATGGATTTAATCATTGAACATCCTTTTCAGAGATATTACGGTAAGGTGTCATTGGAATTTAATAGGAGTTCCAGGCAATTCACAACACAGCGAAGCAGAACCTGTTCTCACCATGATATCTCACACTGCTATCTGGTGGATTCCTCCAGATTTATGTAAAGTATGCGCACAAGTATAAACAGTACAATGCTTGCGTAGGAGGAGCGTCCACTGCAGCGTGCGTCATGTGAAGTATAACACCGGCCTAAAACGTGGCGAAACGTAGACCAACTCGAACAGAGGCTAGCGAGTGAAAGAGAAAGGCCCTGCCCCTGTGCTCTCAGCCCACAGCCACTTTCTTGGATTTGCATAAATACATTGGTACCGCAACTGAACTATGGTACTTAGCGCGATGAGAGAAGTTGCAAAATCAACTGTAAAGTTCAAGCAAATTACAGAAAACAACCAGATCTAAATCCACTAAGTAATTCTCTCGTGAAAAGCGGACAGACATACAGACAGAATGTGCTTGAACTATGAAATTTTTAAAAACGTTTCTTAGCGAGCACCTCTGGACCAAGGGTAACCTACATTCCAAATATCTCTATATATAATCTTCATTTGATTAAATGAATTAGAAGAAGCACTAGATGGCAGTAGAGAGACAGCTAAAACATAGGCATTGCATTAAGAATCTCCTCCAGGCTTATACTGCTGAAGACTGTAGTACGCCAGTCACACCTCAAAACACAGACATTCAAACTAAACAAATTGTTGTGCTTTAAATTAACTAAAGAGATCTTCATTTAGGTCTTGATCTTTGTTTGTCCGCGAATTCCACGCATGCATAGACCACCTTCCAGTTTAGTACGTTGTTGTTACTCACAGATGTCAACAATGTGCCGGAATAACGAAAGGGGTGGTGGACAGTGTTACGCTGGTTAGCTCCTGAGGCCAGGTTAGAGAATGAGATTGCTGAAGATAAAAGGTACGTGCCTACATAACATATGAATGACAGAAAGACAGTGGGTAAAATGAATGACAATGTAACAGCACGTTCCGGAAATTATTATTGTTACGTTGTAGCCGGCGAGTGCTGCGCGTCTCACAGTTGTACCTGTGGCTTGCTCACATGTCAGTGAAGTGATCCCTATTTATGCTTTAAAGAGCCTGGATACCTATGTGTCCCCTTTTATAACCATTGCTCCGTGTATATTGCCTTACTCTTTGGATTACCACAAAGCAACCTGCGAGATTGGAGAAAGGTTGAGAAGAGATTGTGAGAGGAAACGACAGCGTCGTGAATGCGAGACGGACTGTGAACAAACAGAAGCAGAAATGCTCCTACACCACCACATAATTATGATTCGGACAGTGATTCCGAGTAGGCCGTTCCTATCAAATCAATATGCAAGGGTTTTCTTTTGTAATTTTGTTTCCCTTATAAAAAATCTTAATGCTGTGCGACGAAGGGCCCAGTTCACGACTGGCAGACGCATTTAAACAGGGAGCCCTTCACAGACAACTTTTAACACGCGCAACGTAGTTGGG
>JANRMT010062813.1:113786093-113812635 GCA_026402145.1 Polypterus bichir lapradei
GTGTATATATATATATATATATATGTATATATGTATATATATGTATATTTCTCTCTAACTAGTCCTCTATCAGGTTTAGGAGACTTCACTTTGGGAACAAAATGGAACTGATCTTCCACTGCATTAAACAGAAACCTCTTTCTCTGTCTGTCTTCACACTGCTGTCAGATGAAACATGCTGTTTCCCAAAGTAATGTCAAGATGTGTATTTAGGAAGTGCTTACAGTATGACAGTTTTACATGCTCAAATGTGGATTTTGCACTTAATTTATCCCAGGCAGTGTCTGAAAAACATGTACATTATATTTTAAAGGAGTTTTTTTCAGCTTGGTGTCTTATTGTAGTCCAGTAATTTCAAAATTAGCCATATTTTTACCATGAAATATAAAACCTATACATCTTTTTGAACGATCGCAAAGAATGCTATATACAAGGTAGAGAGAGAGAACTATAAAACATGATTTCATAGGCTATCAATAAGTAATTATGAAGGCTATGCAATGACATTGTGACAGATCAATACAGACTAAAGAGGGTCTGTGGTTTTTCTTTTCTGCACATGAGCTTCTCAAATCCTTACCTGCAGGAGACAATTAAGGTATATTGGTTTATTAATGGCATCTTCAAAAGATATCTGCAGTCTTATGTTACAGCAACTCTGCTAAAAATCAAGGCTCTTACTTTGGTCTAAAAATAATCATGTTCAAGGAAAAGACAATACATGTCAAAAGATAATACATTTCTGTAGTCGTTTTTTCACCATTTGAGTATGTTTCATGTTTGAATAGAGTTGAGTAGGAATTATGCTCAAAGATGGATTTTTTTTTTTTTTGCTTTGATTAGAATTTTTGTCCTTTATTTAACATAACAAAAACATCTTTGAGATTTCAATAATGTTTGTTCTTTTTTATTTTTCAGCAGGCTGAGATCAATAATTTTGAATATGATATGGCTGTATGGCCGCTGATGCAATGGACTTTTTCCTCTGAGGGTCTGGAATTAGGTTTCATTCACATACAGCTGAGTGGCATCACTGTGCGTTATTTTGGTAGCCAATATTCAGGCTTTCTCACTCAGTCACTTGTTGTATTTTGTAGTTTTAAGTCACACACCCCACCACTTACAAAGCAGTTAGAAATAATATTCAAAAGTCAATAATATAAAACAGTGCAGTTAATATTCATAAAAGTGAGGTACAGTATGTATGTTCATTCAGGTTTTTATATCCACACATCCATGTATTCATTCATCCATTTTTTTTAAACCACTTTGTTTATTTTGAACTTCAGGGAGCCAGTGGCAGCTTTGGTAGCAAGGCAAAAAGGGTACTAGAAGCAGCATTTGGGGTACTTGGGAGGTGGAAGGGAATACACACTCATGCATATATCCATACTCAAATACAGTTTAGAAATGCTAGTTAATGTAATATACACAGCTTTGTAGATGAGATAAACATTCCTGTAGATATGGTAAGAACATAGTAACTCATAGTACTCACACAACCTATAGATGGGATTAGATCCCCGGATGCAGGATTCCTGAGGCACCATTACCATACCACTTATTAGCAACATCATCCGTAATAAGAGTGTTTGAATAGAGTTCAATCAATTTAATAATGCAAGAGTTGGAACCTTTAATTGCACAGAGGAAAGAGTGAATAAGCAGATTCTAAAGATCAAAGACTATGAAGAATATGAAACCTCTTCACTAAAATAGGAGTGGCACCACTGGAAGCTTAGACATATACAGAAAAAATAAGTTAAGATTTAGATTGCCTTCATTAAGATAAGATGTATCAGGAGAAGTCTGAAATATGCAGTTTATGAACTTAACATGACACTTAATATAGGGTTTGAAACTCAACAGCTGGAGAACTTCAGTGGTTGCTACTGTAAAAAATGAAATTTAAATATTTATTGCTGTTCTTTGCTTTTTGTTTTAGTTATATTTGTAATGTGTGGTATGTCTCATTAATCTTTATGTTTAATATAAAACAGCTCAAAGCAGCATCATAGCACAGCAGATAGATTTTTGATTTTGCAGTTTAGAGCTATCTGTGTTATTACATGAATGGCCATGGCTTCCCACTACACACCAAAAATTTGCGAGCAGTATGACTACCCAGTCAGAATTGCAACTGAGTTAGTGATTTGCCTTTAAACGAAAACACACAGAGAACCTATCCTTGGTTTCTGCTTTATGTCCATTACTGTCAGGCAAATATAAGTTGCTTAAGTAGATTAAGACTTTGCAGTAATTGAACTATAGTGACAGAGACCACATATAGTTTAGCTACATTTTCTGTCAGGATGAAGCTGTGAGTGAATTCAGCATGGATAATAAATCATCCAATGAAAGAAAAACGATAATCAGTACAAAACCTGAAGTCTATCCAGCACCATATCTACTATTTACTAAGCCATCTGATTTCATTCATTTTGCAAATGTAAACAATGAGTTGGGTATATATTTATTTAAATTTGCAAAAACAAAATGGCAGAAGTTGCCATTTTTGACATGTTAATGTAGAGAAATGCAAACTATCTGTATAAACGATTTTTTATATTTATTTTAATATTGGTTACCTGCTTATCATGGTTCCCCTAAGTCATGTCTTTGTTTCATTATTTGTTTGAGAGCTGCATCCATGCATTTAGTAATTACATATAAAGAAAAGACACTTTTTAGTAAGAATACAAAATGCAATCCGTAAATTTTTAGAACTGTCACTTTAATGGATTAGTTCTGTAATGATTATTCTTTTAGGTGATGCCTCAGGGTCTCTGCAGTTTTTAAATTTGTATGGTTGCAGGGAGGAAGTAGTAGAGAGTCTGTTCACACTTCATAGTTTACTAAATTTTCCTAAGTGAGATAAAGAGCTGTTATTGATTAATAAATTTGTTTTTTTGTTCTTGTACAAAAACCAATGACTTTGTTTACATTTGGGATTGATTTCTGCATTGTATTATTTGTGTTTATCTTCACTAGTATGTTTAAATATTTCAATAATGTAAGGATTGATACTTTACTATTGCTGTTACATAGAATATTTGTAAACATCTGTAAGCATTTTAAACCTTTACTGACTGAAGGATGCTATTCAAAAAAACTGAATTTTATCCCAGTGTGGGATGAACTATATTCAGTTCATTTTTACGTAAGATCAGACTTAATTTCCCCAAACTTATTGCTTTTAATTATACTGTGTCTGATTTTGCCAGTTATAAATCTTAGCTTAATGTACTAGCATTTTCTTAAGGTTAGTATTTTTATATGTTAGTAGAGTTGTACTGGCTAGTACTTAGATGTAGACTTAGTTCCTCCCATGCTATGTGACATATTGGGCAGAGGGTTCTCCAGTGGTTTCGATCTTGGGTGAGTGCTTCGGCATTATCCCATGTTGTGTTCAGTGCCTTCAGGTCTTGCCAAAAATTTTTCTCCATGTAATTCGGGGGTGTACTCGTGGTTGTTTGGTGCCATGAGGTGTGCATCTCATTGCCACCCTAGGGATCAGATTGTCCTCCATGCGAAGCATGTAGCCAGCCAGTTGGAGTCTTTCACATGTGACGATGTTATGGAGTTTACATGTGCTACTCCTTTGAAGCACCTCTTTGCTTGTTATGTGGTCAAAGGAGAACTGCACAGAATGATTTTCTGGACACTGAGAGAAGGGTAATGCCCCGCCAGTTGGTGCATTCAGAGGTGTTTCTTTTCTTGGAGATCTTGAAAATGACACCTCTTTGCCAGTCCTCTGTGACTGCACCACTTCTTGCAGCAACGTCAATTCTCCTGAAATGGCTTGCAGCCGTGTTTTAGGATCTCTGCAGGTTTTTCATCCAAGCCAGCTGCCTTGTTGTTCTTCAGGCTTCTGATCATGATCTTTAATTCTTAGATGGTGATATCACCAGTGTTCACCTGGAGCTCTTGTTGAGCATTCTGTTAATCGAAGTTGTATATGGTGGTTTGCTCTGGCTGGTTGGTTTCCTGAAAGTATTTGATCCACCTTTTATTTTGCTTTCTTTGCTGAATAAGAGCTTCCCTTTCTTGACCTTGATCAGTACCCTGGAATTGTCGCTAATTCCAGTCAGTTCAATGACAATGTGGTAGAGAGTTTTGGAGTTGTTTTGGTCAGCCACTTCTTGTGCATCAGCTTTCTGCTCCAGCCATTCCTTCTTGTCCTTCTGGCAGCCAGTCAAGCTTTGTGTATCTTTGACTCATTTCTTCTGCTTCATTTGTATCTTTAGCCTGTTCCCATTTTAGCTTTGAGACCTTCCTTTCATCAGTCAGATTCCATGATCTGTCTTGGATCCACTGCTCCTTCCTTTTTCCTCGTTGTCTCCCAATGGTGTTTTGGGTGCACACCATAATGGTGTCCCTGTGATTGTTCCAGAGGCCTTCCGCATCCATAGTGTCCTTGAGGGCCAAAGCGGCTGTGCAATTCCAGAGTGAAGGTGCTAGCGATTGCAGGATTCTTGCTCTTCTTCATTGCAAATGGTCATTTTAATATGGCTGCCTTTGGTTTTGGAGCTTAAGTTTGATATCCACCCTAACTAGATAATGATCCAATCCAAAGTCTGCCCTTCTCTAGGCACTTACATCATGCAGTGACGATCTTAACTTCCGACTAATGCAAATTAAGTCAATCTCATGGAAGGTGCACCCATCTGTTGGTGTGTACACTTGTACAATGGTTGCTTTGGCATGACCATGGGCGAAGCAGGCTATGATTATTCGATCACTGAAAGGTTCCCATCCAATGAGTGCCTTTGTCACTTGTTGGCCCAGAACGAGACTGACTCCATGTTTATGCCATTCTTCATGGCATGCATACGGGATAGTCTTGCCGTTGCTTTTAATTCATCTGCTCCCCATCCTCCGACCTCACTGATGTCAAGTATGTCCAGCCTGTAATCACTGAAGACCTGCAGGAGTTGGGTGAATCATCCACTCTGATATAGCATTTCCATGTTTCATTGTGATGTTCTTGGCTGAGAAAATAGCCTTCGACAGACACTGGTGTTGGTTTGCTCTGGCACCATCATGTGATTTGAAACTGAATTCCCTTCTGATTGCATGAGATTTGTCTTGCTGTTTCTGTAGCAGCTGTTGAGCTTTTGCAGGATTGGGCTGCTAGTCTGACACCCAACCCGGGCTTGGGACTGGCAATGACAGATTTGGGTAGTGCTACTGCCTCAAAAATCCAGTGTCATTAATTTCTGTGTTGAGTTTCTTTCTGAGTGAAGTTTTATTTTATTTCCCAAAGCTGCTACATGGGTTCTTCTCAAGGTACTTCAGTTATCATTCCAAGTTCCAAAGACTTACGCGTTCGGTAAATTTACAATTCTAAACTGGACTTGTGTGGCTGTATGTGTGAGTGGACACTGCAGTGTTTTTGTTGCTACTTTGCACCCAAAAGCAACCAAGAAGGCTTTGGCCTCTTGCTACCCTGAATTTCATCAATCAGGTTGTAGAATGTTACTTTTTCTGTGCAGAATTGGTTTCTGCCTTGGGATACATTCTAGCAGGACAAGCTTAAACAGGTTCTATGATAGAAAAGTGAATGGTTTATATACAATAGTTGTATTATCATAAGATGTACTTTTTCAGTTTTATTCATGGTAAATTCCAAAATAGACAGGCATTTTGGTTTAGTGGTAAGCAATGAATTTTAGATTAAAAGATTGCTGTCTTAAGTAACTCACTGTGCAAATCTGGATACATTTAAATCTCTGTCCTCTGTAAACTGTTGTGATGTATCCTGATATAATTTGCCTGTGAATTACAAAGGCCTTATAATTCATAAAGCAAACTCAATACAGACTGCAAATATGCAAATTAAGGATAGTTATTTGGCATACATACACTTTTTTTGTGATTTTATAAGAATTAGGGTCTAAAAGTGTTTGTATTACAGTATGCTTACAGATGATACAGAAATACTTGGCATTTACAAGATGTATTTGAAAATTCAGGTACTGTGAGCGGTGGAGAGAGATGGAATTTTTTTTTTTTTAATGAAAGCTTATTTATTACAATAAACTGCATGATGTCTAGCTATACTAAGTGTATTCTTTGTCCATTTGGATAATTGTGTATAATTGAATCTAAACTGACATTTATATAAATTAACAAAGTAAACTGATAGATTCTATACATTCATTGTTTTCATTTATTAATGGTAACATGAATACCAAATGTTACCCAGTTTGATAATTTCAGCATCTATCTAATTTCTTTTCTTTTTGTGCAATCTTTTACTGCAGTGCTAACGGCCTCTCTGTACAGTCACAGAAAATAAATTTTGAAACTGTAATAGTCTCAGAGTTATCACTATAGCTGACATGATGCTCTAATACATAAACACTCTCACACATTATTTATAAGACTGAATTAAGTGGAGTATCCTCATAAAATTAATTTTACTTAATTCTTATTGGACAGTTCACTGTATCAATAATAACAATACAGTAGGTGGCAGCTGGTCTCACTAAGGCAATAACTGGAATTGGACATTTCTTTTTATATAAACTGCTTTAATGAAGTTTAATGTTGTATTTGCCACGTTTACAGATTACATTGATACTGTATTTGAAAAGTGTAGACATTTGACATTGATTACAACAAAATTTAATGTACTCCACCTCCACTTTTCCAGTTTTTTCAGTTCACTGCTGCATGTGCTGGCACAAATCCGAATTATAAATCTGCTTTGCATTAAGTGTCCTTTCCTATTCAAAATATATGTGGCAAAAAAGATATTAAAGGAGTGTCGATTGACTTAATTTCATCAAAATAGTTTGTGTTCTTATGCATGTTCTTAAGACTGTAACATTTCTTTCAGCCTTTATGTAAAGTAGTTTAATGGAAAGCAAATGGCTTTCAAATATTGAAGACCAATGTTTCTCATTCTTCAACCTGACAGCTCTCCCAGTCTGGAGAGTTTCTTTCTAACTGAGCCTTTAATCATACCCTTGAAGTAATAATTGGTTGTGACTGACATCTTGACAAACTGATTTTGAATCATTATTGTAGTTTAATGGTCAGAGCCGGGTTGTGCTGATGATGCTATAATCCTTAGGATCCACATTGGCTGATTATAATAAAGTTGTATATGGATTTTGATTAAAAATAATTTAACATCCTTAGAAAAACATTTTTTTTTTACTTTGTAAGTACTGTTAGAAATGTTCTATACAATGAAAAACGAACATATTTTGCCAATATAGAGATTTAAACATAGTGTATTTATACTAATATGCTTTAGTATAAAGTCTAGATTAAATTTTAACTTTTATTTTTATACTCCATAGTATTTTATTTTATTAAATTTTAGTTTCACACCGCACTGTTGATGAATGAACAATTATCACATTTTTGGTTTTTTTTTCAAGTTTTTATTCTTCTTTATCATTTATTTTTTTAACATTGAATATGTTGTACTTTTGAAAATTGAGATCACATTTACTAGGTGTTCTCTGGTTATTTTTTCACAAATTCATTGTGTTGGGCTCACTGCTGAGCTTGGGCTACTTATTTAATATATGTTGCCTAATTAAATAAAACAAACAGCCAGCTCTGGTTGAAAACACTTAGTGGCTGGTATTCTTTTGTTTGTGCTAATGGCAACATGTTGTTTGAGTCCCATAATGGAGGACCTTGCACTCGTTATAGCTTTTATCTTTCTAACTGGGAGTCATAATTTTGAAGGTGTTAATGCTTTATAGCAGTTCCCTGTTATGCATGTTAATTTTTGCATTGACATAAAGTTTAGGACCAAGTATTATGTGCATGTTTTTATTCATTACATAATGGCACTATTGATTTGTCTGGTGAACTTTTACTGTCTTATTTAAGAGTTCCTAAAAAAATAAGAATTTTAATTCTATTATGTGCTTAAATATTTCAAAACAAACCATGTCAGAGAAAATAATTTAATTATACAAATTGCCTTGTTTAGTTTAATTTTGGCTAAACTTTAAAATACAAACAGCATTGTAGTTTAGTCTCCCAAAACCTCCAGACAGACCTTTACAATTAAAAAGGAAAATAGACCTCTGTTTGTTATTCTGTAGTAGTATTACAACAGGTACCATTATTTTTAACTTTTAATCTGTGTGAGAATTTTTATTGCCTGAGGTATAAAGTATTGGTGAGTGGTTTTACAGTTTTCTTGCTGCTTCATAGAATAAAGATAATACTCACAACTGGTACAAAATATCTTTATATTGTCAAATTTTACATATTACTTGAAAGGTTGAATGTTTACTCCATTTAAGGTTGTTTTGTTTCAGGACAATTCATACACTTTGCTTGTGAGGTTTTTTTTTGGATTTACTCCTTTTTTGGATTTTTTTCTTAATATCTGTATTTGTTTGCATACAGTGGTCTGCTTACTAAAAATCCAATGCATATTACAAATCCTTCCATCCAACTGCTTGGATGATAAAGTATCAAAATAGTCAAAATAAAACATTTGGAGAGTGGTTCCTGAAATAATTAAATGTTTTTTTTTTTTTGCTTTGCGCCCTTCCCCACAATAATGTATCGTCTATAGGGGAGAAGTGAAACCTTTAGATTTGTCAAAAATTTTAATCTCCAGTTTTCGACAGATCTTGATGTTTTAGGGTCCCTGATACCGAAAACATTGATATTTTGATGTTGGGTGTGTATCTGTGTGTGTGTGTGTCTGTGTGTTAGTTTCTTGGGGATGGTCTAGAGCTAAAATGGCTGTACAAAAAAAGACCAAACTCGAAACTTAAGCCTGTTATGAAATGGTGATGTGCTGATTAGTTTTTGGGCCAAATCATGCAAGAGAAAGAAGCACTCTAGGGAAACTTTTAATTTTTGATAATATATTGGGAATCATAACCAATATTGTAATTCTGCAATTATGAATTATCCTTGTCAATTGCTATCGTAATGTCCTAATTTATGATGAGAAAGGGCAGCATCAGAGTGATCAGATAACTGAAATGTTATAATTCAGGTAGATTGGTTCCTAGGGCACAAAGCCTACTGACACTTTTGTCCACATTTTTTTTTTGACCTTATTTAATGCTAAATCTGATCTGTAGCAGAGATTGTACAGTGATCTTGCATAAGATAAACCAGCACTTTGTGAATGCAAACATGTCAGGCTCCGACTGCCAAGCATGCTTGTCAATGAGCAATGGCTGCATGCCACATCATTTCTGCTATTTTGATTATCAACTCATGATGGAAGTAAGAGTGGTAGTGGCTTAGCCTTTTAAAAAAATCTGATGCAACTCTCATTCTTTAAGAGAAAAAAAAAATCTTATTTTTGTCAATACCTATGTGAACAGCTTAGATTCTGACAGATTCTGAAGTGCTCATTGATCTTCTGAATTGTAACTCCAGGTAAAAAATCATTAAAAAAAAAAAAAATCAGAAGCATCTCACTATTGCAATAGTAGTAGTATTATATTGTACCTTATTCTTAACACAACTTGGTCAACTACAGATGTGGATATATGTAACAATTTTTTAAAAAACTTTCAGCCAATTTCTTTAAATTTTTTTTTTACAAGAACAGGTCACTCTGCCAAATAAAGCACCCCAAAACTATCCATCTAATTCCTCCAAAATATCACCAAGGTGAGTGTTGAATGTCCCTAAAATCCTTCTCACTACCACACTGTCAAGCACACACCAGCCAGCTGGACTGATGGGCATGGAAGCGTACACAGTATAACCTCTTTGCACTTGCTTTTCAACAATGTAAATCAGAGCAAGCCACAACAAAAACAGGCATTAAGGTTAATTATTCATTTTTAATTATACAAGTCTATAATTTAAAAAGAAAAGAAACAAGTTGACGGTCATATACAGAATAGAAAATTAAATAATCTATAAAACACGGATCCAAAAAAATTTGTCAAAAAAATAAGAAATTGGTCATAAATGAACATCAACATGGCCAAAAGATTAAGCAAATTAAACAATACAGAAACCAACTATCCATCCATCCATCCATCCATTGTCTAACCCACTATATCCTAACACAGGGTCATGGGGGGCTGCTGGAGCCAATCCCAGCCAACACAGGGCGCAAGGCAGGAAACAAACCCCGGGCAGGGCGCCAGCCCATTACAGACAAACCAAATAAAATTTGAAAAAAAAAAAAAACAAAACCCACCACACTTAAAAACAAACCACTATTGGGGAGCTCTAGAGATACTCTTGTAAATGTATAGAACACCATGCTTGAGCGAAAGTGTTACATGTGCTCTTCTAGTTTATCCCACTATATTACATGACTGCAGCACAAAAATCATTGCATTGCATTGCAAGTGGTATGGATAGGAGGGGCCCGAAGCTGTAGACAGACGTAAGAGGACTAGGGGCAGAACCTCAGCTCGGTTGTGACAATGAGCTCTGGCGCCCCCACCTCCTCAAACTGAATTAGGCAGGTTTGTTATGTATTCTTTACCTGATGCTTTGTAATCCTGCCTTTAATACTTTAGCCAGTGAATAACTTGTATTTGTAAATTCCAGAATATTCCAGAGGTTACACTTATACAAAAATGCTTACTAGTGTTATTTTCAAATAAGTGCCTGCTGAATTCTAAGTGATTTTTCAATGCAATATGCTGTTATTAATTGCAGTAACTTGCTACACATTTTAGAGTTGCCTTAATAACCTTTTTAAGTAGGTATTTGAGGATCAAACATTGCAAGTCTTAAACAAAAGAAATTCATCCACCTTCTTTCATTTTCTTTTAAAGTGGCTATTTCTTTTGACAGAAAACTAAAAAAAGATAGTAGAACATTGTTCTAACACTTAGTATAAGCATTTCTGTATGTATGTTTCATCTGGGAAGCTGGGTGGTCATTCAATATCAAATATACAGAGAGCGAAGAATGTTCTGAAATGTTTTGTTTCCTTTTTCGGCTTGCAGTGACACTACTGGACTCCATGTCAGCACTAGGGGACCTAGGCTGGGTGGCTTATCCATCGGAAGGGGTGAGTAGATTTTACAAAATTACCACTTAGTTTGGTAACTGCCTGCAGACGCTTCAATGTCTAATACTAGGGAAATGTGTTTTAAGGCCCAAAGCTGTTTTTTAAATCCTCATAGCTGAACATGAACAAAGTTGTGTAAGCTTTAAAATTTGTTTCTGTCATTTTATCATTTTGGACGATGCTTGCAATGCACATGCACTGAAAAAGTGTAATGTCTCTTTTTTTTCCTGTGTATTTATTTTTGTCACTCTCAACACCTTGTAAACAAATTTTGTGTTACCCTATTACTCAATTAAATTAATTGAGAAATTAAGTATGGCCATAGTTCTAATGGCATAAAAGCATTTATGGTCAAGTGCGGGCGGCACGGTGGTGCAGTGGATAGCGCTGCTGTCTCACAGTTAGGAGACCCGGGTTTGCTTCCTGGGTCCTCCCTGCATTGAGCTTGCATGTTCTTCCCATGTCACTCCTCCGGGTGCTCCGGTTTCCTCCCGTAATCCAAAGACATGCAGGTTAGGTGCATTGGCAATTCTTAATTGTCCCGTGTGTGTGTGTGCCCTGCCCGGGGTTTGTTTCCTGCCTTGCGCCCTATGTTGGCTGGGATTGGCTCCAGCAGACCCCTGTGACCCTGTAGTTAGGATATAGCGGGTTGGATAATGGATGGATGGTCAAGTGAGAAAGTATGTGCATGTTCTTTCAAGTTAATGCTTTTTTAAATATCTGGACATAACTAACAAGTATTTAGTCCCTACCCTTATATTTAAATATAATCTCAAGTAAAGAAGAGCTTATTACACATGATCATTTTTTATCAACAAAAAAGGAACCAACATGCAGAAGCTATAAGGTAAATAACTACACTGTTGCTGCTTGTGTATCAAATAACATTTTAAATAGAAGTAAGTGCTGCTAATTGAGTATCCATGATCAGGTACTGCAAATCACATCTATATAAAAGCAAAACCATTTGGTGTGTTAGTCTGCAGCATTCAGATTTCTAGTAACATCATGCCAAACAAAATGACATACAGAATGCAGTTACTTTTGAGAAGAATTAGTTGTTTCTCGTTATTTTTGAAAGGCTATAAGGCCTTCAAAACAGGAAAATCATTGAAATATCAAAATTGTCATGATCCCAAAAGTTACATCCAGGGAATAAAGGCCATTAGCAGAATAGAATATCTTTTTAAAAAAAAAAAAAAAAAAAAAAATGAACAAGAATGGCTTTTATGGAAAGCTAGCTAGCTCATTCTCTCCCAATAAATATGGTAGTACAGCTTTATTATTACAAGTTTTATTTGAGTGAAACTACTATTCCTCTACAATTATCGTGTTTAAATGTGTTTCAATGACCCAAGTATTCACAGAAGTCTGACTTCTAAAATCCCATTTAAACCCTTATTCCAATTAGAGAAATAGGGTTATTGGCCTCTGAGAAACCATATTAATAAAGATAGATATCTACATGAATAATCCAATTACATGGCCATATAAACCCTTAATCAGGTTACTGTTTAGGATTTTGTATTCTGTGCCTGTCCATTGCACTCTTTTAGCCTGTGTATGTTTCACTCAAGCTTTCAGAAGGCATGGGTAGAAACGTCCACAAAATAAATTTCCAGAGGCAAATGTTTGGACGAGTGCTTTATACCTTCTCCTAGAGGAAATAATCTGTCTCAATATTTCAGAAATTGCTAAATTTGTTTTCAAGAGCTGAGTGTACAGTGCTAAACTCGGTAACATGTTAAAAGTATTGTGCGTTACATTGACCAATTAGTTTTTAAAGTAACAAGTAACCTCATGCAATACTTATTGAAGTAAAAATAAATTTCTTATTATTCCAGCAGTAGTGGGCATAAAGTGAGAAGCACATGTATCGAGACCTTTCAAAGATTCAATCACACACCCAAGCAGAGACGAGTTTCCTGCATACAGTCTGCTAATGGAAACCTATAAATAAAACATCAATTTGACTACATTTATTTATAAAACACAGGAAAATTACTTAATAAAGAGTAATGTAAAAAGAAAAAAACTGAATTGAAAGGATCTATTCTAAATGAGTATACTAAAAATATAAACTAACAAAATTGTGGTAGGTGGCACATGTGCATGGTAAGTTAATTGGCTATCCCTTATTGGCCCTGCATGGGCATATACATCAATGAAATTGATACTTTTATATCCATCTGCTGAATCTTCTTCTGCTTTCAGCTGCTCCCATTAGGCGTTGCCACAGCAGATTATCTTGTTCCAGATCTTCATATCCTCTGTATCTTGCTCTGTCACACCCATCACCTGCATGTCTTCTCTCACCACGTCCATAAACCTTCTCTTAGGACCTTCCTCTTTTCCTCTTGCCTGGCAGCTCTATTCTTAGCATCCTCTTCCCAATATACCCAACATCTCCCCTCTGCACATGTCCAAACCAATGCAATCTCACCTCTCTGACTTTGTCTCCCAACCGTCCAACCTGAGCCAACCCTCTAATGTACTCATTTCTAATCCTGTCCATCCTTGTTACACCCAATGCAAATCTTAGCATCTTTAACTCTGTCACCTCCACCTCGTACATATCTTATACAACTCTTGCATACTTCTCTACTACTCTCGACTTCCTCATACAATACCACAACTCCTCTCAAGGTACCCTGTCATATGCTTTCTCCAGGTCCACAAAGATACAATCCAACTCCTTCTGGCATTCTCTATACTTCTCCAGCAATACCCTCAAAGCAAACATTGCGTCTGTAGTGCTCTTTCTTGGCAAGAAACCATACTGCTGCTCACTAATCATCACCTCCATTCTTAACCTAGCTTTCACTACTCTTTCCCATAACTTCATGCTGTGGCTCATCAAGTTTATCCCCCCAATAGTTACTACAGCTCTGCACATCCCCCTTATTCTTAAAAATCAGCACCAGTACACTTCTTCTCCTCAGGCATCCTCTCACTTTCCAAGATTCCATTAAACAATCTGATTAAAAATTCCAGTGCCATCCCTCCTAAACACCTCCATGCTTCCACAGGTATGTCATCTGGACCAACGGTCTTTCTATTTTTCATCCTCTTCATAGCTGTCCTTACTTCCTTCTTGCTAATCCATTGCACTTCCTGATTCACTATCTCCACATCATCCAACCTCTTCTCTCTCTCGTTCCCTTCATTCATCAGCCTCTCAAAGTACTCTTTCCATCTGCTCAACACACTCTTTCCAACTTGTGAGTACATTTCCATCTCTATCCTTTATCACCCTAACCTGCTGCACATATTTCTGAGCTCAATCCATCTGTCTAGCCAATTGGTACAGGTCCTTTTCTCCCTTCTTAGTGTCCAAACTGTCATACAACTCATCATATGCCTTTTCTTTCGCCTTTGCTACCTCTCTTTTCACCTTACGCCTTATCTCATTGTACTCTTGTCCACTTTCTGCATCTCTCTGACTATCCCTTCTTCACCAACCTCTTCCTCTCTATACTCTCCTGTACTTCCCCATTCCATCTCTAGGTTTCTTTTTCCTCATATTCATCACAGCCATGTCCATCCTGTATCATCTGACCTTCTTCATTCCTCTCCTTAACACCATGCCTACCCATCACCTTCTCCGTCCCCTCTGTTCCCTTCACCAACATGTCCATTAAAATCCGCTCCAATAACCAGTCTCTGTTCCTTGGGTACACTGTCCATCACTTCATCTGACTTACTCCAGAAATCATCTTTTTCATCCATCGCACACCAAACATCTGGGGCATATGCACTAACAACATTCATCATCATGCCTTCAATTTCAGTCTTCATAATCATCACTCAAAAACACTCTTGACATATGCTGTTCCTTCAGAATAACCCCTACCCCATCTCTACTCCCATCCACACCCATAGTTGTGTAGTAACAAGTTACATTTACTCCGTTACATTTACTTGAGTAACTTTTTAAAAAATATGTAATTCTAAGAGTAGTTTTATTGCACCATACTTTTTACTTTTACTTGAGTACTTTTGTGAAGAAGCACTACTCTTACTCCGCTACATTGGGCAACACTCGACTCGTTACTTTTTTTCCATTTATATTACACTATATTTTTTACCAGAGAGAAGTCGTCAGTGGATCTACTGCATGACTGTTTCACCAATCAGACGTAACAACAATAATCACATGACTGTTTCACCAATCAGACTTAGTAATAATCACATGACTCTGTTTCACCAATCAGACGTAGCCAGGCAGTCACATGACCACACACAAACTTCCTGTGTCTGCAACCTGTGAGAGACTTTTTAGTCATACGGGGCTCCTGTTCACTGCTAAATGGTCACAGCTTCACTGCAAGAACCTTGAGAGCCAAATCCTGCTGAAGCTTAACCATCACTTCACTGAGTGAAGAACAAGCACGTTTTAACCAAACATGCACAGACAGTCATGGTGAAGTGAGACTTCTTGTACATGCACAAGCTGCCTTGTTCTAATGCTATTTTCTATCAGCTGTGCTATTTGGAGGGCAAGTGTGTGACGATGCCAGTCCCCTACAGGCTCCCTCTTCCCACATGGGAGTCTGCTGAACCCACATCATTGATAGTTATGACCGAGATGAGCTGACATATGAGGATAATTCACTGATGAGGCCAGAGGATGGTGGAAAAAGTGCTTTTATTAAAAACCAGTCAAAACAAAAGTAAAAAAAATACATATATAAATCCATAAAAATTATTGTGAAAAGTAAGGATAAAAAAAATCAATAAATAAATCCGTTAAAAATCTGAGGTTAAAATGCAGACTAACTCCTCCTGATCTCAGCCCACCTCCTTCGAATCCTCCTGGCTCACCCATTGCTCGCGTAGCTGGCGGAGACTCAGCAGCCACGAGCTCCTTTCGGCCGACCTCCATCTTGACTGCCTACAGGCATTAAGGCCAAGACCGTCCAAGGTCCGCTCTCCTCCCTTATTCCTTCGCGCTCACGTTGTCGCACCTCAGAAGCCTAGGGAGGGCACCTGCCTTACTCTCCACACTCCACCCGAATGTTCAGTGGGGTGAACTAGCCCCTAGAGCACAACAGCTAATACTCTTTCATGGGACCCTAGCTCGCACTGCTTCCTCCCTTCAGGTGGCCAGATCGTCGTTCCCAAGCCTGCCTTTCATATCTTTTAACCTCTTTTCTTTTCTCCTTTTCTTTGAGTCCCCCTTTTTTTGGCCTGTATATATGCGCCACAGGAAGCCAATGAAGCAATTGAGAATGATTGCACCCACACGTGTAGGTGCGACTCGCTCCAACTATCTCATTAACTCCCCGCGGTCGTGCAATTGTGCCCACGGAAAGTGAAACTGCTTTATGGATTTGAAACTGGCCTTTATTTTTTTGAAGCCGCAGACCCGCTACACCACAAAGTGAATATACAGTATTATACTGTCAGTGTACAGTATATCTTGTCACTGTAAGTAGTTTGCACTGTTCAAACATATATGTTACCTACTGTAGGTATTGGCTTCAAAAGCTTTGTTGTGAAAAACTGAGATTTGGAACTTTGTTATTTGTGCATCTTTATTTTGTAAAGATGTTATTTATTTTTACTCATTTTTTATTTTATTATTTGGAAATAGCAGAATTTGCACATTATTTTCTATTTTTGTCTGTCTTATTACATTTCTAAAAAATAAATAATTTATTATGTTCAAACAGTTACTCAGTACTTGAGTAGTCTTTTTACTAAATACTTTTGTACTCTTACTTGAGTAATTTTTTGGATGACTACTTTTTACTTCTACTTGAGTAATATTATTTTAAAGTAACGCTACTCTTACCTGAGTACAATTTTTGGCTACGGTACCCACCTCTGTCCACACCATGATGGACAATTTGAATTCACCTCCGATCCACCTGGCCTTACTCCACTTCCATTTAGTCTCTTGCACGCACAATATATCAACTTCCTTCTCTCCATTACATCAGCTAACTCTCTCCCCTTACCAATTATACTGCCAACATTCAAAGTTCCTACTCTCAGTTCTACTCTCCTTACCTTCCTGCTCTCCTCCTGCCTCGGGACATATCCTCCCCTCTTCTTCTTCTTTTTCCAGCAGTAGGACAATTTCCACCAGCACCCTGTTGGCTAATAGTACAGGTGGCAGCCATTGTTAACCCGGGCCTTGACCAATCCAGTATGGAAATCTGTATTGTTGTCAACTTATTGATGTGGCAAAATTTTACACCAGATGCCCTTCCTGATGTAACCCTCTCCATTTATCTGGGCTTGGGACTGGCATGAAGAAACACACTGGTTTGTGCATCCCCTTTGGCTGGGTTTAAAATTCTTCTCTATAAATAAATTTTTAAAATTATTTCTCCATTTTGAAATATTTCTATGGGTCTGAGCAAAGTAGGATTAGATTTGTTCAATGCAAGAATTCTGTTTTTTTATTCAGTCTTATGATGTTTAGATTACCTTTTCAATATCACCAGTCCATTTGTTTTTATACAGATTTCCAATTAAAACTACTGTTAAGTAAAAAAAAAAAAAAAAAAAGTTGCACAATTTGTACCTCTGTTATCTTATGGATCTGGTATCCTAGGTCCAATCAAACCTATATAGAGATTCAAAATTGGCATTTATGAGAGTAAAGGCATTGTGATAGACAAGTCCATTCCAGTCCTGTCTGTGCTGTGTACTCTCTTACATACAGTGCTGCAGAGATCAGCTTTGGCCTGTTGTAACTCTGAACTGTATTAAGCGGGTTTCAGAGCGTTATGTAAATAAACAAGTAAATTTAAACTTGTGACTAAATTTATTGTTTAAATTTGAGCCATGTGGCAAAACATACAGACTTAGAGGCCAGTTACTACTGGGCCTGGACAAAAATGGCCATGCTGTAATTCTTAGTTTATCGCCCGGTTTACATATTTACATCATTGTTTTTCTTCTTAACTCAACATAACTGAAAAGTTCTCTTCAGAGAAGTGCAAAATTTGTCAAGTAAGGATCCTGTGTATATGGCACTTGGTTTGACCTGTGTTTACTTTGGCTATCCAGTCTTATGACAGCAGCACAGACATAACACCTCATCAAATATTATAAAAGTACCTAATGGTTTTACTAATTTCAAAATTGAGGTCAAGTCATACAGTGTTATTAGCAGTGCATAATTAATAGAGAAGATAAGCACTGAACTGTGATATGGAATTACAGGAAACGTGTCAGCACCTCTAAGAAGCAAGACCACCAGAGAATAATTAAAGCACAGTTTTAGAAATCAAAGGAAGGAAATCAAAGGCTTAAAAAGAACATTCAAATAAAAACTTTAAGAACAACACCCTCCGAACCACACTTCACTAATGCTCCCCTATTACACCCACCTACCCACCCCAATCCTCATTTGTTATATTTTGCCTTTGATTCCTATATCTTTAAGCATTTTCCTCTGATACATGATAGATGTTGAAAGCTCAGAAATGAAAGGCTGTTTTAAGATACATGATTCATTTTCTATGTTTCTAGATTTCTAGCTATATATATATATGTGTGTGTATGCATATATACAGTTCTGGAAAAAATTGAGAGACCACTGCAAAATTATCAGTTTTTCTGGTTTTACTATTTATAGGCATGTGTTTGAGGAAATGAACACTTTTGTTTTATTCAGTAAACTACTGCCAACATTTCCCCTGAATTCCACATAAAAATAATGCTCTTAGAGCATTTATTTACAGAAAATGACAACAGGTCAAAATAATGAAAAAGATGCAGTGTTTTCTGGCCCTTAATAATGCATAGAAATCAAGTTCATATTCGGTTTTAAACAACACAATACTAATGATTGAACTAAGGAAGGATTCAAAAATTAGTATTTGGTGGAATAACCCTGACATTTAATCACAGCTTTCATGCGTCTTGGCATGCTCTCTACTGGTCTTTCACGTTGCTCTTGGGAGACTTTATGCCACTTCTGGTGCAAAAATTCAATCAGCTTAGCTTTGTCTGATGTCTTGCGACCAACCGTGTTCCTGTTGAGGTTTACAATGGGGTCCATGTCTGCTGATTGGGCTGGCCATGACAGGGTCTTGATTTTGTGTGGTCTTCCATCCACACCTTGATTGACATAGCTGTGTGGAATAGAGCATTGTCCTGCTGGAAAAACCAGTCTGCAGAGTTATGGAACATTGTCAGAGCAGAAGGAAGCAAGTTTTCTTTCAGGACAACCTTGTACATGACTTGATTCATATGTCCTTCACAAACAAAAATCTGCCCCATTCCAGTATTGCTGAAGCACCCTCAGATCAACACAGATTCAGTAGGCTTCTCAAGGCCTCCATCTTACCATTAGGCAACCAGGTGATGGGAAAAGCTGAAAATTGGACTAATCAGAGAAGAGGACTTTATTCCAGTCCTCTATGATCCAATCCTTATGGTCTTTAGCAAACGTCAGCCTGGCTCTTCTTTGCTTCTCATCGATGAAAGGTTTTTGTAGGTTTTTCTAGGTTTGCATGACTTCAACCCTGCCCAGGGGAGCCTGTTTCCAACCATCCTTGCCATGCACTTAACCTCAGTTGCCATTCTTTTTGTAGGTCACTTAATGTCATCCTATGGTTGTTGAGTGACATTTGAAGGAGTTGACGACCATTCTGGTTAGTGGAGAGTCATTTTCTCCTTCTGCCAGTCTGTAACTTTGTTGTCTCCAATATCCGCTGCTTGACCTTGCTCTTGTGAAACTGCCATCTTTGAACTTTTGGGGATGGAAGGATCCTTTTGCTCACTGTATCCCACTGCTAGTAAAGCCAGAATTGCACCAAACTTTTTCTCACTCAGAACCTTTCTTTTTAACTGTTTTAGCATGATGAATATATATTTTTGTATTTCAATTAAATTTAAGGTACTACTAGCACTGTTTTTACCATCCAAACTGGTTCTATTGCAAGAGGTTAATGATGACCACAGCATTGTTTTTTATATTTTTTCTTCTTAAATTAGATCTTATGAGTCCCTCATTAAGTAAAGTGAGCTGTGCTTGCGTTGGAATTCCACAACAGACACTGGAATGAAATGGCTGCCATACATAGTGAAAAAAATTGAAATTTTCTCTTAATGGTTTCCAGAGTTATATATACACACACAAATATGAATTACTGTTACATTATTTGCCTTAAAGGTAGATTTTAACAATGTATATTTTCCTCCATGCTCGTTTTTTTGTCCTAAGTAGCCAAATTGGACAGGAAAGAATAGAGTTTAGTTTTAAAAGAATCAGTTATGTTGGCAAATAAACCATCTTTGTCTTGACTTTCATTTGAAATTTAACTGTAAGGAAAGTGTAACATTATTAGTGTAGATTTTTCTGCCTTTTAAAAAAAAAAAAAAATCACTCTACTTTTGAGCTATGCTTTAACCTCACATACTGTAGATGCACTAGAAATTCACTTGCTTTGTATATTTGTTATATTTGGATTTGGTTTTTCTTTTTGAAACACATTAGTGTCAGTCTGTTAGTCATTTTCTAACCCTCTTAGTCCTGAAAAGGGTCGCGGGGGGTGCTGGAGCCTATCCCAGATAGCACAGGATGCAAGGCAGAAACAAACCCTGGACAGGTTGCCAGTCCATCGCAGGGTGAACACACACACGGGAAAATTTAGCATCACTAAACAGTAATTATACCATTTGTTCAAGCTGTTGTATGTAATAAATATACATAATTTGGCTAAATTTAAAGACATAACAAGGTTAGAAAAATGTGTTATCTAGAATATCTGATAAGAGAAATCCTTGACTAAATTCATCACACTTAAATCACATATTGGAGGTTGCGGAAAAGACCTTGTGGTGGCTGTGGATCCTTAGGCAGAGATCTGTGGAGCAGCACGCCTCTTGGGTACAAGTCAGGGGCTAATAACTGATGGCTGTAGTCAATAACATAACTTGCTGAAAACCATTTAATCCAATTCAGGGTTGTGAGGGACATGCAGCCTATCCTGGCAGTATTGGGCTCAAAGCAGTAATGGCCCTGAACAAGGGCAGTAGTCTATCCCAAGGGCCCCCACAGACACACCAGCACTCAGGATGTGTGGTAAAAACTACAGTACCCTGTGACTAAATAAAATCCTAGGGCACACATAAATGAATTAATTCAATCAATTTATAGAATGGCTAATTTCATCATAAAATATAAAAAAAAAAAACCATTGTAATTCCCCACCATGTAAACAAGTTTCAAAAATTGTCTGAATCAATTTATGTGTGCTCCACGATTTTATTTAGTCACATATAACCAAAAAGTTGTGGTTAAAGAAAAAGTATTTTTTTGCTTTTTGGTGTATTTATAACTATAGTAAATAAAATCGTTTTACTTAAAAACTTTTTAATATATTTTATTGTAATCTTCTCTTTTGGGCTTTGAAAGATGATAACCATTATTGCTTTACTCTATTTTTTTAAACCTATAAAATATAGAGAGATAAGTCCAAACAAAATCATTTAAAGAGTCTGGTTTGCAATTATTTGAGTTATGTATTTGTTTGTAATGATCACCTACTGTATAAACTACATACAATATTTCATTCATTTGTAAGAAAAATGAGTTTTACCACAAAATGTCATTTTGCAATCATGTGCAATCAGTAATAGTGGTACAGAACAATTGACATGCCATTATAACAATCAAAGCTTTCTGGTAAGAGTAAAAGAAAAAGAGCTTCAGTTACAGACAGGCTCAGAAATGAAAGCAGATGGAGTGAAATCATATCTGCCAAATTGTGGACTGCGATTTATAAAAGCAGGTGATATGCTCTGTTCCATATTTAACCCACAGCAGTTATTTAGGCAGACATCCTCGGGGCAGCCCATTGTGCTTGCATTTTGAAAACTTACTAAAATTACTAAAATGAAATTTGATTTCAGTAGACCAGTGGAAGAACATGCTGTCAGAAAGAACTGTTATGCCTAATAATAATTCAGATCTTTTCGGGTTTAAATGTAATTCCCATTGGACTTTTTACTTCATCAAATGTAAGAAACCCATGGTACAGTTAGCTGAGGTTGACATTTTATGTTTGTGTTGGTATAAATTTGTCTAAAGTTTCAGAGCTAAATGTTAATATGCATGCTGTTTTGGTAAAGTTTATAGAATGGAAAAAGTAAAGTGGCACAAGAAATAATAATTTTGTACATACTTGCTTCTGATTAGTATTTTTTTCTTCCATTTTTTTTTTTCTGCAGTGGGAAGAAATCAGTGTAATGGACGAACGGAACACCCCCATGCGCACTTATCAAGTATGTAACGTTATGGAAGCCAATCAGAATAACTGGCTGCGCACTAGCTGGATTCCCCGTGATGGTGCACAGCGTGTTTATATTGAAATTAAATTTACTCTGCGTGACTGTAACAGCCTTCCTGGAGTTCCGGGCACGTGCAAAGAAACTTTTAACATGTATTATTATGAGTCAAACAACAGTAACCTCTGGATAATTAAAGAGAACCAATATGTCAAGATAGACACAATTGCAGCCGATGAGAGTTTCACCCAGGTGGATGTTGGAGACAGAGTGATGAAGTTGAACACAGAGATACGGGATATTGGCCTTTTGAGCAAAAGAGGATTCTACTTGGCCTTTCAGGATGTTGGGGCTTGCATTGCTCTAGTTTCGGTTCGTGTTTTCTATAAGAGGTGTCCTCTCACAGTTCGCAATTTAGCCCAGTTTCCTAACACAGTCACGGGAGGTGACTCAGCTTTGGTGGAGGTTCATGGTTCTTGTGTTAACAATTCAGAGGAGTTTGAGAACCCAAAAATGTACTGTAGCGCTGATGGCGGCTGGCTTGTACCTATTGGTCGATGTATCTGCAAGCCTGGATTTGAGGAGTGGAAGGATATATGTCAATGTAAGTAAAGTCTTTACCTTCTTATCAAAGCTCCTTCTCTACCATCTGATATCATAGGTCTTATAAGACATTAAAATCACATTTGAAGATAAAAATATTACACATGTGACCATGTTTTTCTGAAAAAGTAATTTGTCCTTAAGCTGGTTTATATGAATTATGTTTTGCCTTGAAGTGTCAGTGGTAGCTAGGAGCTTTGTACTTGTAGAGCTTCGGATCAATGCATTTTGAAGAACCTTGTCTATTTCTGGAAGGATTTTTTTTATTCGTCAAGAGTAATACACATTTCCTTTTCATCCACTTATCATCTCAGTGATGCTTCAAACCTATATATTTCTGCATGGTAAATGTAAAAACAATTTACATCTTTGAAATTTGTTAAACTAAGTGCTTGTATTACGACTGAAATGAAAAGAAGCTATAAAAACTGTGCTTTACTGACACTGTCACAGTTAATCTATGATGAGTAAATCTGAAGCTTTGTTATGTCGTAAGTTACACTTTATTTAATCTATTGCTTTCACGTTTTCCTTGAATCCATGCTTTGGCTTTGTAGGTTAAAAAAATGAGTGAAGAGATAGATTTATAGACTTAAGGGACATGATGCACAGTTCCTAAGACAGAGTGTATCAAAGCTGAAGATAATCTATAGTGAGACTCTGCATATTTTTGACGTATTCAGAAATATTTATCTACATTTGTAAATGTAGTCAGGTTTTTCAGTGAAAAAATAGGGCTTTGTAACTTACTAAGAGTTTTACTTTTTCAACTGCTAATCTTTTGTCCGATTCCCATGGTTATTTCTTTTTCTCTGAAGTCATAATAAGATTCATTCAAGCAGTGCACACAGTGAAAAGTATTAGACTTTTAGATTAAGATATTTCATGAGTTTTTTTTTTTTTCCAATTTTGGACAGGTCCTTTACCTTACTGACTTTGGTTTAACATTTTGATTTCTGCAGATGTATGTTGGTTGCATCTCATTAATGGACAAAGTACCATACATGAAGAATCTTTTGCTAAAGGGTGCAGTTGCAATAATGTATTCTGTTAATTATATTAAAAAAATCGTTAGCATCAGTATACCTCTGAATTTTCATTTTTGTAAGATTAAAATTAACAGCATCCACTGGATCAAAAATTTATTTCTCTTGGATATAATATTAAGAATGTATCACCAATGTGTTAGAGACAGTTAACTGTCAATTTAAGTAATATCTTTTAACAGCATGACAAGAAAAAAAAAAATGCACATTTCCATTATGAACAGCAATAACAGGGGTTAATAGAAAAATATGGCTTCAGAATGGCATCAGGCTTCAGAAAGGGCAGAACAAGGTCAAGTGGTTCATAATGTTGAGAAGAGTTTGAGAAATGAAGCCTGAGAAAAGGAAGCTTAAATGGTAGAGATCTGTCTAGAATTATTTACCATAGGGGTCAAATTGCCCCATTTAGAGTAGGCAAAGCTGAGTAAGAAGATTGGCTTCACACTGATTTATGCTTTCAAATCTTTTATATAAAACAAACTGTCTTATAAATATATTTTCTTTGTTTGTGTTCATTTGTGCCTATTGATATACTTAATTCTAAAGTTGGCCATTGTTCATCTGGACATTCTCCCTGCATCTTAATGTTTTTTTTCAATATATAGATGGTTTTCCTTCAATATTCCCAAAGGCATATGTGTCAGGTTAACTGGTAATTCCAAACTGACCTTTTGTAAGTGAGAATGTTTTATTATGAGAAATTTTGACAGTTCAAGAAAAACACCAGTAAAACTCAGCAAATTTTATTTTTCAGCAAGATCACTAGTAATGCGTATTAACTGGTTGATAAAGATTTTCCTCACCATACTAATAAAATGTTTTGTCTTTCTTGTTTGTCCACTCTTAAGTATCGGGCATGATGTCTTTGTAATTGTAGGAAAGATTTCCTGCTCAAAGACTAATCTTTGATAGTTTATGAGACTTTTAGATATTCTAATTTATGTTTCAGAATCAGGTTTATCACAAAAGTTTATCCTAAAATTAATTAGGAAAAGCAACTTTAGACAAAAAATGAGACACAAGATAAAATGAAGGTAATAGGAGCCAAAATTGAGAATTTGGTTTGAAAAACATATTGGGTTTTGTCAGGTGTCTTTCTAGTCTTGTTCTAATCTCTTCCAAGACTTCATATTTTTTCTTCCAGAATGAGCGTTAATTGGTGCAGAGTAATGTAAATTAGAGAAATAACTGAATTGCTCAGAAGCAAGGACTACAGTATTGTTATCATAGTAAAGTGTACCACTTACTTCTTACCACAACCAACTACCCATACCTTTCACCATTTATTTCTGAGCACAAAATACAAGTATTTTCAAATTGCAAAAAAAAAAAAAAAAAAAAAATCACAACACTGCTCATAGTAATAAACCCAATGAATCAAGTCAGTAACAGTACTTGTACAGTTTTAGACATAGAAATATAATCCAGATGTGTACACAAACATAATGAAACTCAAATACTAACAAATATTTTAGAATGCCAGAACTGTTTAACATCTGTCATTATACAGCACTAAAGGACCACAACCTATAAACAAGGAGGGACCATTAAAAGCTTTTTTTTTATTCTAATTGTGTTTTTTGAGTGTTCACAGTAAAAAAAAAATACAACAAACAAAATATTCATATACAGTATTTGAAATATTTTGTTATATTATTGCATGTAATGGTTTCCCCCTATAAAGCCCTTTCTGCTAGTACTTTATTACTGCCAAAGCAAAATAAATACCATAGACCAACTGAATATGCTAAGGTTTATGCATCTATTGGGCAAATAGATCATTTTTATAGACTAAAGCTCAATAAGATTTAATATGGTTCATTCACTTAAGTCCAAGGGGTGTCTCCCTGACATTGATGGAGTAAGCAAGACAAAAGATAGTAAGGGAACATAGTAACAGCTTTGTGCTGTCCCTAGTTAGAGTGGAGGAAGAGAGACTGGCAGAGCAGTGACATCACTCCTCGAATATCTGTTATGATGTGCTCCACTCTGGCAATATTTTTGTCCTATCATGCACATTCAAGGCTGACTAGATGCTGACTCATCTTCATCCCCTATGTCTTTGCCATAACATATGAATGGGACAGGTTCTGGTAGTCTTTTGTCAAGTCTTTCTGCAGCTGTTTCAGAATTTGTAGCCTCCTGACAGCTCCATTCTTCCTTTCTATATTGTGTGTTTCTGCCGTTTTTGCCAGTCAAACTTCTTTCCTTTAACTGCTGACATTCTGTATACCTGACTGGTCAGTTGAGTCTTACTCCTCATCTGTCTTTAAATCTGACTTCCCTTTTAGGACATGCATTTCTAAAATGACAGGAGTACACCAAGCTCAAAAGGGTGAGCAAAGAATATGGTACTGTAAGATATTAGAATGGACTCTCATTTATAGTTGCTACTTTTAAAACAAAATGGCAACATGGTTGTGTGACCTAACTAAATATTTACAATCTAAAACAGTCAGAAAAAAGAGAATGTCACAAAGCAAAAGCAAATCTAAATAGACTGTAGGGAAAATCCAAACAAATCTAAAGAAAATAAGTCTATATGGGCATTATTAACCTAACTGAGGTATTGTGGAATATTATATATATAATAATAATAAAATACATAACATAAGAGAGACGTACAGATGGAAAATGAGAGTCTATTCTAATA
>JANRMT010062813.1:113813035-113831249 GCA_026402145.1 Polypterus bichir lapradei
ATAATATTTTATGTATTTATGTATTTTTTTATGCACCAAAACTGAGTCCTCATTCTTACCTGTATGCCATTCTGGTGTTCATCTGATTAATTGGGAAAGGTATAGCTGTAGCTTAGAGGGTGTAAAGTTCAGGTTTCTTGCATATTGCACAATACAGTATTTAAAGTTAGTCCTGTTCCCTTCTGATCTGACTATGAACTACATTGTGTATTGTTTACTATGATGCAGCTGGGATGGAAAGTAGCATCTCCAAATCTAACATCATGCTTCTTTCCCAAGGCATGTATGTTTTGTTTTGTATTTTTTTTTTTTTTTGATAGTAAAAGTGAGACTGCAGGAACAAGTGACTTTAATAACTTCCTTTAACTATTATCATTATTAGCAGCCTTCAGATCGATCCTGAGCCATGGGCTACTTGATGGATGAATGATCTGTAGGAAAATTGTTCATGTCCAAGTCTAGATGATCATGTCCAAGTTCACCAGGGTTTTCTCTACCCTTATTGTGGTTGTGTTGAGCTACTGAGTTGCTGGTCTTCCTCTTCACCTTGTTTCTTCTGTTCTTCCGACCATGATATCCTTCTCCAGTGATTGCTCTCTTCGTATAATATGTCCAAAGTAGGCAAGTTGTAGCTTGGTGATCCTTGATACGAGTGACATGTCTGGCTTGATTTGTTCCAAAATTGATTTGTTCTTTCTTCTGTCCATGTATTGATAACATCCTCTTCCAGCACCACATTTCGAAAGTGTTGACTCTTCTATCTTCTTTCTTTATTATCCAGGTTTCGCATCCGTATGTTACCACAGAAAAGACCAAACTATGTACGAGCAGTGACTTCATCAATTATAAAATGTTCCTTGATTTAGAGACCTTGTCCAGTGACTTCATTGTTGATTTGCCCATAGCTATTCTCCGTGTGATTTCCGGTGTCGTTGCTGCATCTTGAGTGATCATCAATCCGAGTAGGTTGAAGTCCTTTACAACTTCCTATTCATTGCCATCCATCTCAAATGTGTCCCGGCCGTATCTAGCTGTAGTCAATATCTTTGTCTTCTTTGTGTTAAATAGCAGTCCCACGTTCAAGCTTTCCAGCTTGACTCTTCGTAATAAGTCCTTCATTCTGTCTGCACTTTTTGTTATCAATGCTGTATCATCTGCGTATCTTAGATTGTTGATGATTTGTCCAGCAATTTTGATTCCTTCTTTTTTGGCAAATCCAGCCTTCCTGAAAATGGTTTCTGCGTATAAATTGAAGAGAAATGGTGACAGGATGCAGCCTTGTCTGACAGCTCGCTCTACTTTGAACCATGCCATGTCACCATGTTCCGTTTGGACTGTTGCTTCTTGGTTAATGTAAAGGTTCCTAATGAGGCTGATCAGATGGTTTGGCACACCCAAATCCTTCATGGTAGTCCAAAGTTTCTGGTGATCAACACAGTCAAAGGCTTTGCTGTAATCGATGAAACAAAAATAGAGCTACTTGTTGTATTCTTTGGCCTTTCCATTATCCATCTGATGTTAGCAATCACATCTCTTGTTCCTCCGCCTTTTCTGAATCCTGCTTGTTCCTCTGGCAGCTCTTTGTCAAGGTAAGGCTGCAACCGTCTTTATAGGATCTTCAGTAGTATTTTGCTGGTATAAGCGCAATAGTACAATGTTTTCCACAATTGGTATCATCTCCCTTCTTCAGAACAGGAATAAACACTGATCTTTTCCAGTCCTTGGGCCATTCACAAGTTGTACATATCTGTTGACACAAGCATGCGATGACATCAACTGCTGCTTCAGAAGACTTAATTAAGTCCACTGGAATATTGTCGTATTCAGGCGTTTTGTTGTTTGACAGAAGCGTTATCGCAGTGATGACCTCATCTTTCAGGATGTTCGGCTCTCTATCATTGCCAGTCTCCGTTTCTTCTTGAATCACTGAGTCATTCTAGAGGTGCTCCGTGTACTCTTTCCATCTTTCCTTGATCTGTTCTGGTTCAGTAAGTTTGTTCCCATTGGCGTCTTTCAACATGCTCACTCTTGGTTGAATCTTTTGTCATATCTCTTTGATCTTTAGGTATGCCTTCCTGGTCTTGCCCTTCAGATGTTAGCTTTCTATCTCTGTGCATATCTTTTGATAATAAAGTTCTTTGTCTGTTCGAATGGCTCTCTTTAGTCTTTTACTGATGCTGTCTGCGGCCTGCTTGTTACCTTTTGCCCTTGCCATTCAGTCTCTTCTGTTAACCATGGTTGTGGGGGTCTTTTCTGCCTCTTGTTTTTTGACTTGTCAGCTTCTTCGGTAATAATAATCTTTATGTGTCCATGGTTCCTCAGGCTTTTTTTCATCCATGTCCAGTGATGTAAATCAGTTGTGCAGACCGTTCCAAAAAACTTCAGGTATGTTGGTCAAATTGAAGTTGGAAACAGCCTGTTGTCTAGTCCATTTGCGCATCTTGACTGTAATGATGTCAAAAGTTCATGATCAGTTCCACAGTCAACAACAACAACAACATTTATTTATATAGTACATTTTCATACAAAAAAAATGTAGCTCAAAGTGCTTTACAAAATGAAGAAATAGAAAAATAGAAGACACAATAAAAAATAAAAATAAGTCAACATTAATTAACATAGAATAAGTAAGGTCCGATGGCCAGGGTGGACAGAAAAAACAAAAAAAAAACTCCAGATGGCTGGAGAAAAAAAATAAAAAATCTGCAGGGATTCCAGACCAAGAGACCGCCCAGTCCCCTCTGGGCAATCTACCTAACATAAATGAAACAGTCCTCTTTGTATTCGTTCTCATGGAAGGACTTGATGATGATGGTCATGTAGACTTCTGGCTTTCAGTCCATCAATGTTGGAGCATCATGATGCTTTGAGTAGGTGGTGGTGGTGCAGGCCGCCACCACAAAGAAACCGAAAAAAGAAACAGAAGAGAGAGTTGGGGTCAGTACGGATTTTAGAGCCACTATGAATAGTTATTATGATGAATTGAACATACAGAGTATCAGTATTAAGTTAAAGTGAAGTTAGGAGAAAGCCATGTTAAAGTAATGTGTTTTCAGCAGTTTTTTAAAGTGCTCCACTGTATTAGCCTGGCGAATTCCTATTGGCAGGCTATTCCAGATTTTAGGTGCATAACAGCAGAAGGCCGCCTCACCACTTCTTTTAAGTTTAGCATTTGGAATTCTAAGGAGACACTCATTTGAGGATCTAAGGTTACGATTTGGAATATAGGATGTCAGACATTCCGATATATAAGATGGAGCGAGATTATTTAAGGCTTTATAAACCATAAGCAGAATTTTAAAGTCAATCCTGAATGACACAGGTAACCAGTGTAGTGACATCAAAACTGGAGAGATGTGCTCAGATTTTCTTTTCCTAGTTAGGATTCTAGCAGCTGCATTCTGCACTCGTTGCAAGTGATTTGTCTTTTTTGGGTAGTCCTGAGAGGAGTGCGTTACAGTAATCTAGTCTACTGAAAACAAAAGCGTGAATTAATTTCTCAGCATCTTTCAATGATATAAGAGGTCTAACTTTTGCTATGTTTCTTATGTGAAAAAATGCTGTCCTAGTGGTCTGATGAATATGCGATTTAAAATTCAGGTTACAGTCAACAGTTACCCCCAAGTTTTTTTACTTTCGTCTTAACTTTTAATCCAGTCGGTTCCTGGCCTTGTTTTCATGGTAATAATAGATGACCTCCATCTTTGGCGAACATATATGTAGTCAATCTGATTATTATAGGCCCCATTCGGTGAATTCCATGTGTAGTCTTCATTTGTGATTTTGGAAGAAAGTGTTTATGATGGACAGTTGATTTGTTGTACAAAAATCAATAAATCTTTATCCAGCTTCGTTTTGTTTGCCAAGTCCAAAATTTCCAACAACAGTTCCATGTTTACCATGGCCCACTTTGGCATTAAAGTCTCCCATGATAATGAGTAAATCTTGTTTTGGTGTCCTGTTGATTACATCTTGAACTTGATCGTAGAATAGTTCAACGTCTTCCTCCTCAGCATCTGTTGTTGGTAAGTAGAGTTGTATGACTGTGACATGGGTTGGAGCTCTTTGTAGTCATATTGAGATGACTCTATCTCTGACTGTATTATACTTCAGGATAGTGCCAGCCAGTCTTCAGTTGAGAATAAAGATGATGCTGTTTCTTCTTTGGTTGCTGTTGTCAGAATAATAGACCCAATGTTCGTTGGACTGACAATGTCCGGATTGACTCCACTTTAGTTTGTTAATTTCTAGTAAGTCCTGTTCTGTGCATTTTGGCTTTGACGATGTTGAGTTTACCTTGGTTCATATGTTCCAGATACTGAGTCTGATGATATCTCTACAGCTTTTGATCTTCCGTTTCGACCAAGTAACATCAGCACCAAGATGACCTTGCGGCTTTGATCCTGGGGCGTCATGAGCATTGATCATACTCAAGTCGACCATCGACCCTTCCCCAGTATCTTGTTGAGTGCCTTCCGACCTAGGGGTGCATCTTCCAGCACTCTATCAAATTCCTTTAGTTGTACTCTCCATCAAATTTTATTGGCATAGTACAGAAGTAGATTGCCAGGCCTTTCTCCTGCACAGTAATGTTGTAGCCGTTGTCAATATGAGATTGACCTGCCGACTCCATCTCACAATGTCCTGCAGCCGACGCTGGGCTGTACACTTAGTCTGGCACCTCAGTTGAGACCTGTCCGCCTTGGGTGCCCCTGCTGGCAGAATGCACTGCCGACGGCATAGTTCGCAACAACACTGATGCACGCAAGCCCCGCTGGTAAGACAAACTGGTACAGCCATGAGCAGGGAACTTCCTTTAACAGGAGATTTTAATTCAAAGTCTGCAACAGGGTTAAGGTCTAGGCTAATCTAGTACTTTTATGGATTGAGAGGTGATAGTGAACATACTTTAGACTTCAAGGGCAGTTGCTCTATAAGTTCACCTGCTGGGAAATTTGGTGCTCACTGAGGAGGCCAATAGTAGCCACAGGCTATGCTACACAGATTACCTCACCTGGTCTGGGAGAACATGGGAATCAGTATACTGCTGTTGAAGGATAGCCTGAAGAGCAGCATATTATCTTTGTAACCCTCACTTGGGCAAATTGGTTTGTAATATGAGCTGAGTTAGTGTTAAATAAATAAACTTTGAGCATTTACCCCTTTTGTTTTTCCGTGGTTACTGTTTTTTAGGGTAGTCTCTACATTTTGTTCCCATTTATATAAGCAAATGTAAATGCAAACCAATAAATTTCCTACCATAAAATATCACATCTTTTATTTATATTATAGTTTTATGAGTATTTTCAATACTTTAAAAAGCTGTACCTTGAAGTTTATTGAGTAAAGCATAAGTACATAAAGACTAAGATGAAAGCAACCGAAGTATCCTTACTACTATTATGTTAAACCTTAACATACGTTTTAAACAAGCAAGTAAATAACCAACATAAAAAAATGAAGTGTAATTAGTGAATTAAAATCACCTTCATGATATCCTCTATGCCACTTCCAGGATAAGCATCAATGACCTCTAAATTATGAGGTACTGTGTAGGACTTAATTCATTCTTTACAGTACATCCAATATATACAAAAATGCTTACTGTATACTGAAATGTATATTTAAATGTATAAACTCTGTAGTAAAACACATTGTCTCATGTACTACTATATATATTGAAATGCATACACGGTATGCTGAGATTTTGTCTCATACATTATGTAAAATACTTTCAGTTATGACAGACCTTTGATATGCATAAATTTACTTAATTTGCCTGGTATTCTGAAAAAAACTGAAATGATTGTGAATTTGTGTGTTTTGTACTGCAAACTTCCTTCAGAGAGCCGCTTAAGCATGTGAAAATACGCTAATTCTCCAGTCACTGTGAAGTCAGCACACCTTTAGTCTCCCCTTGTAAATTAGATTTTCCTTGAAAAAAGTTATTTATTTCATTGTCCACACCACTTAATTCAATTGTTAAAACTACTTAATCCAATTATTGGTCTGTTCATTCAAGGAATCTGTACATGGTGTAGGGTGGCATGGAGTCTGTCCTCGCAGTGTCAGTAATTGACTGCATACAGTTCAGTATATGGTGTGTGAGGGCTTCAGAATAAAGTGTACATGTTTTACTATATGATGAATACATTTCAGTATATAATGCAGGTGTGCCCCTAAAGAGTAAATTTACCTCAATGAACAGTGTATTATAATCTTTTCTGCACAGTGTGTATGTGCTGTTAAGAATAATTTATGACCTTAACAGTACCTTGTTCTAACAAAAGGTCATGGCCTCTGGAGAAGGTTAGACACCATGTGCAATATTTGTGTAAAAACCAGTGGTGTGATGATGGATGTAAACTTTTTTTTTTGTGTGTGTGACAGGCTTTAATGGGCTTTCTAAAGTCATTAAAACTAACAGATGTCAACATATGATTGACTTTTTTTTCTCTCCATATGAGAGAAGCAGATTTTTTTAGGCATTTATTTTACATTTTGAATGTATTGTTAATAAACAAGAGAGAGACAGATACCGACTTACTATTCACACCCTGATATTGGGAGGCATAGTTTTTGTCAGAGGTTTATAATTTGTTTTGATGCAGTTTCTGAATGAAAATATGTACAGATTGCATATTGTTTTGGAAACCTTGCAGTACTGTCTGTAAGCTTGATTAAGATGTTTCATTAACATGTATAAACTTGCTTTCCAATTTGGTGTTCATCTGATTTACTGGTAAAGTGTCCTGAACTACAGTTTAAATGTTTGCTGTGTCAAGAATTATGATTACGTTCAGCTGCATGATATTTTTAAATTTGAAACAGTCCAGAGGACAGTCAAAATGGTTAGTAGGAGTGTACATTTTAACCAAATTGCATTTGTTAAAAATGGAAACAAGCAAAACAGAAACAGCCATGCCAGGGACATTTCAATATGAATGGTACTTCCAAAGAAAAGTATATTTGATTTTTTTGGGAGGAAGAGTGTAATCTAGTTGGAATTGCATAATAAGCCACTCTCCCACTATAAATGCATTGTTTTTTAACTTGTTAATTGTATACTTTTTTTCTACATCATAGAACTCCGTGCCATGACAGAATTGTAGCATATTGTTTTAGTAATAACAATTATCCACTTAAGGGATGATCAACATTGAATATTTTCCCTTCACATTAATTATTTTGTGATGTTTTTGGAGAATGTCAACTATATTATGCATCTCAAAAAATAAACATTGATTATTGATTCTTGGACTCTGAAGCCACTAAGACCAGGGTAAAATTTTCATACTCTTTGTATTTGTGGTAGTTCGATACTCCCCATTTCTCTATGGGCTTTTCTAGGTATTCCTCACAAAACCTTAAGACTTACATGGTAAGCTTAGATTTGATCAGTATGAGTCAGCGTGTCCTGAGTTGCACTGTTATCCTTTCCAGGTTTGATTCCTGTCCATCATTCATTGCTTCTTTGTGAGGCATTATCTTACCACAGCCATGTAGTATAGAAATGTGGATTAATAAACTAGATAGTTGGGATGTTTACTTTTGTTGCAAAACTCTTTGAATTGTGACAAGAATGAAATACAATACATGAAAAGGGCAGAAGATTAAAATAAGTTCCATTGCTTTTTTTCAGCAATGACTCATTATCCCAAATGTACTTTAGATCTGTTTCCAGGTTACTTTTAGATGTTGATTTTATTGAAACAGAATTTGCTAAAATAGTCACCAAAAATGCTATTATAATCAGTATACAGTATAATTTATTTTACAGCATAAAATCATTGAGCTTAATTTTTGAATTTATGCAGGCCTTTATTTTTTGTTCTTTATATTGTTCCTTGATTTAAGTATATATAGTATGAAAAATAATATATAATACAAGTGAATGATAGCATCACAGGTTGACATTGTGTCATTTTTTTTGTAAGTCACAGATTTTGTTTGATAGCTTTGTATGGTCCTTTTTGACCTTCCACATAAATATTCCAATGGAAATGTTGTTTTCCTGCACACCTCAAAAACATGTTTCTGTTCGGTTTTATTGTAACAACAAAGGAATACTGTATTTTGCACCTCTTGCTAATGTTACTTTGCAGAGTTAAACTGTGGTTGGGATGCATTCTGCTTTAAACTGTTGTGTATAACTGCTGTAGCTTAATAATATGAAAAGGGAAGGGTTATAGAGTTTAAGGTTTATCTTAAGAATACCTCCTCATGAACTTAAATTTGATTGAAATATAAGTTTTTATTTATTATTGTAATTTGCATGCATTTTACTTTGAGAATTTGCTGTGGAAAATTAAATATTTGAACTCGCTACCTTAGATTGTACAGTTTGCAATTTACTTTTTGCCTAGGTTTCCTAGAGCTAGGAAAAGCAGAAAAACTTTCTTTTAATAATAAAAACAATACATTTTATTTATATAGCACATGCTCAAAGTGCATTTCCCCCTTGCATTAATAAAAATACCAACTGTTATATACCCATTGGATATGTGAAATCTGCATTAGCCATGCTGTTTTCTTTCATTCTGTTACATACTTAAGTCTATAAGAACTGAAATATGAAAGTTATATTAATTTAATTTAGTGAACTTAATCACATCTTATAAGGTGTTATAAAATAAAATATCTTTTTGTTAAGTATTGACTTTTTTTACCATATTGCCTTATATAATTAGCTCTCTAAATTAGCATTTCACGGTTTCATAACAGATGATTTAACTAGTTTGACAACATTTTGTGACTGATTTTCATCAAGAATTAATGTGATGTATAATCAAGCGACATCATTTTGCAGAAGAACAGGAAGGGTTCACACACTTTGTTTTAGTCTGTTTTTATGCAACGTATTCCTCCTTAGGTGCTCCTCTTTAAACACACAATCTTAAACTGCTCGGCTGAGAAATGCATAGTTTAATGAATTAACAATTTGGTGGTCTAGAAACCTTTAGTGATGGCACCCTTTAGATGTGAACTGGTTGCAGCCCAGTAACTCAAATATAAACAAAACAAGTTGGCTTTTAAATTTAAGAGCTATTTATCCCAAAAATTGTTTTACAAAAATGTTTATATAACATTTAGTAAAAGTGTATCAAGTCAACATAACTTAAAAGGGTATAATGTGGAAGAGTTTTCATTTATGGGGATAATCATTCCATTACAGTGAAGAATAATGAAATCCCCTAGCAGAGAAAACAGTTATTTCTAGGGAAATAAATTGTTTCTTGCATATAATGGAATCAACCCAACAATGTCACTATTAATCTGGAAATGTTACAAGAAAACATGAAAATATAATGCAAACATAAAAATGAAAACCTATTATTGAGCAGAATTCTGTAATCATTGTACACTGAAAAGATAAGAGTCACTTCAGATTTCATTACATTTTCAGAATGTTTTCTGCCTTTGTTTCTAACCCAACCCCCTTCATCATTATGGATAGTACAGATCTTCTTAAAAATTAAAAAAAGAGGGTTCCATTAAAATACACTATTTTCTTTTAGGATTACACACTTTACCATAAAATTGTAAATCTGTTTAAATACAACATAAATAAATTCAATGATAAAAGAAAAGAAGCCAATTACAAACATATATGAGTGTTTTATGGCACTACTTTAATTGCCTACTTGTCTATTGGGAGTAATTCAAGAATAAGACTTATGACTTTATTGACATTCTGATCAGATGTTAATTTTGATAAGGTTTTGCAAAACAGTCATGCAATCTTGGGGAACTTTTATTTATTAGTATTTTTAATGACAATCCAATTTAGCTGAAAGGTGATTCTGGTGCTGAAATGCAATGTAGAAGATTAAATCATTTTTTTTTTTAAAAAGCTAATATACAGTATACACACATACACAAAATCAAGCCCAGCAATGCTGAAATCAAGCCAGCCACTGGAGACTAGTAAATCAGATCAGACAGTAGGAGCCATAAAATTGAACCGGTGTATGATGAAAAAATATTGAATTTAGTTGTGTCTGAAAAATAGGCTTCAAGTAAGCTTCATACTGGAGCCAGTTAATAGAAAAAAACTGTGTTTACTGTCTGTTACTGAGATCTACATGGTTTTGTCCTTTTTGACTAGCAATGACATCTCAGAAATGATAAAATATGATCAAAGTAGGTTTTTAATTTACAGCTGACAACTGAGAATATTTAAAAGGTTGCATGATTCAAACTATTGGCTTTGGCCTTTAAAATTTTAATATTTTGTCCCTTGAAGCGTGAGCTAGGGCTCAAGACTGCAGGGACACCTGGTGCTAGAAAAGTTCTAGGTGAACAGAACCAGGCAGTGTCTTTCTTGACCCCATAAATTGTTAGTGGTTGTAAAGGGTGTAAAGTATATGGTAGAGTCAGGAGTTGGATAAGGCAATGTCTGTACCAGTAGGGAAAAATAAGGGCAGAGGACTGCAGACAGAGTTATAGAAATTGATAGTTTGATTTCGAAGTGAAAGTTCACGCACCTAACAAAATGAAAAAGTATTTAAGAAGGCTCAGGAGTCATCATGTTTGCTGTTTTTTGCACTCCCATTGTTTCTGTGCACTTGCCTTCCTTGTGTGTTTTTATTTACAATAAAGATGTGCCTTCTTTATAACTTTGGCCTTCTTGGCATTAATCCATGATTCTCCTGATCACAGCACTAAATATTCAGAATAGCAAGATCAGTATTGTTCAAATACAGTTCAGTATATAGTACAGTAAACTTCTAGTCTAACCATACTGTATCACTATTACATGCACTGCCATACTTTCCAGTGTTTAATTACTCTAAAGATATGTTGTTCTGTATAAAGAAAGTATGTTTTATAGAAACCATTAGTATTAAGCACACTTTGTTAGAGAACAGTATTTTAGTCTATGCAACATTAGTAAATGGCGAGTAGTCAGTTATGTAGAAGCTTTGTATCAATGTATCTCATTTATTAAATATCTGTGTACATTTTTAAAAATCCAAATCGCATGGCTCAGTAAAAATATTATTCTAAAATATATTATAGCAAAATTTTTAACCATTTTGATTGAATTATATTGTTGTCTTGGGTTACAATTTCAGATGTTTGAAGTGAGAACCAAAATGATAGTTTTATAGGTGTTCATAATGCAAATATATAAAATTCATATTTATATCTACTCCAATAAATACATTTGCTGGTCCAGTCCCATAAATTAAATAACAGAGTGTGGTATATTGTGAATTAAGGTTTTAAATAAAGTTGTTATAAACCAGATAACCAATGAATAAATAATGGGGAGTGGTTAATAACAGAGAGTAATGGAGACGGGCGTCTTTGGTAAAGTTCTGTTTTGTATGCGCTTATAAACTAAACGCCTTTTCTGAGTTAACCATCTGCCTGGCATTGAATCAGTTACGGAAGCTTCCATAGCAAATAAAGAATATTACACGGGGGTAGATGGCAGGACTTTCTCTTTATTCTTCATTGAATTAAGCTGATTGGTAAAACAGATTTAAAATGCACGTTATAGTTTAAAAATGACAAAAGTTATTTTAAGATTGATCTTTTCCAGCTGAAGCAATTAAGAAGACTTGTAAAATACCCTGAGTCCTCCAAAGATAAACAGGTGGTCTTATCCTGGCCACCTCATGAAACCAACAATACTGTATGCTCATCAGACCCATTCAATGACCTTAATGTTCATTCACTTATTCATTTTAAAGAATCCTGTATAATAATTAGAAGATAGATTAAAAAGAAAAGAATTGTATGTGGTAACTACAAGATCGTAAGCACTTCAGAAGTGAGCCACATTTACATTTTTATACTGTACATTATACAGTATATAAATGAGAATTCTAATAGTAGCCTTTTTTGCTTCTTTACATCTGTAAGTCTGAAATTGCTTTCAGCTGAACAGCTGACCCCAAGGGTTATAGTGCGGCATTCATCCCATCTTCTTCTGTCACAAGCAATTACTGCTGTGGCATAGAAATGAAGACCGCCAAGGTACCTGTCAGAGTGGAGTGCTACTAACCCCTGACCTTCTCTTCTTCTCATACTTGTTATTTCCACCACTACTCTGTCTGGTTCTTTGGCATTACTGCTACTTTTTTCTTTCCTTCAGATTCTTTCTCTTTTTTCTTTAGCAATGCCAGAAAAAAAATAGTAAACGAAAACTAGATCAATTAATAAATCAGTTAAAACAGATTCCTTTGACAAAGTTAGATAAAAAGCATATTAGTTACTCGATGTCCACATTTTAGTGTTAAGCATGTATTAAGCAAAAATTAATAATGCCTTCAGCTCAGAATTTTTCTTATTTCTTCAACATTCCATGGAAAAATACCCAACAAAAAATAATTAGCCATAACAGGCAAAGGTTCCAATGATTTGTCACTTTTTCAGTTTTGTTTGAACTCTAACACAGCATAGGCTATGATATAATATTTCTTTTAAACCTGAACTTGTTCTTTGCTGTGTGGGAGCAGTGTACACTTTCATTTTTACGACACAAAACGAGAATTAACTATAATGTTTGAACTTGGTGTTAATGTTAATGATTTTTTTTCCTGATATGTAAATGTACATGTAGTCAGAAAAATATTAGTAGATGATGGATTAAAACAGTGTTCATTTTAACTTTAAAGACAATTCTTTGAATCCTCTGATTAACTTTACTAATCTGAAAGTTCTGTTCTAGTGTTAACATTAAAACTGTGCAAATATCCCAAATTCCAAGGTAAGACCTCACTTATCAAAGATACTTTCAAGGACCTGCTTTCAGGGTTACAAACTTTGGGGAAGCTATCTGGTTATACCCTATTGGAATAAAAGCCTCACTTGATTATTAAATATCATATCCCAATACTTTATACTAAACTTTTAAAGCATTAATGAATTTTGCTCAGTTGGAAGGATCCTATCCCACCTACCATAATACAATTACAAAATACTATCCAATTTTACATACACTTAGAGTAATTTGAGAAAATGAAATTCACCATGTAAGAAACAACTTAATCTTTTTAAGAATCTGACAAGCATTTATCCTCAGCCAATTAAATAATCAGAACCATTTGATTATTTTTTTTTGAATACTTCATTTATATTGAGTGGTTATGATACATTAAAACTTTTCCTTTTGGTTTTCCTGGTAAGTACAGCAAGGGCTATTTGAATAAAATGCAATCCTGCTAGTGTTATGGATCTATAGTAAATACATAGTAATAAACTTAATAAAGAAAAATGTGAGTTTAGATGTAATGTTTGCAAAAATGTTAAATGTTTCATCAACTACAGCGCAGATATACAGAACAAGGTCTTGGGTAGTTTAATGGAAAGCAGTAATTTGTAGGTCTTAAAATTAGGAATTAACACTATTTTAAATGCATAAGTGTATATGAACGTTTGAGCTATATTGTCTGAGTGACCTTTTCTCACTATAAATGTTATATATTCATATTGCACTGATGAGAATGCTTACTGAGATACCTGAAGACTCATGCATAAAAAAAAAACTAACATAGCATTCCAAATAAGTAGTCAATGTTAGAGCATTAACTGGCACTATGACTTATTGGGTTTAGCAGCTGTGGTTTGAGCTACACTTTAGTCAAGTCTTTACAGAGTTTGAACATTTTCTGTAGGCTTTTTAGTTTCCTTCCATTTTTGAAAGATGTGCATGTTAAGTTAACTGGGGACTAAAAATTGGCTCAGTATAAATATCCTTGACTGCAGCTGACTAGTATTCAGTACAGGGCTGGTAGCCTAATGTTATATGATTAGAATCTGCTTCTCCTTGAAATGAAAACTGAGCTATAAAGTGGTTAGAGTGCTTAATGTGTGGAAAATAACTCACTATGCTTCACAAGCACAGAGCTATAGTGCAATAATTTTACAACTTGCTATCAGAGACTCGTGCAGTGTTTTGTAGACAGGGTTTGAAATCAGTGCCTTTTGGGTTAATATAACTCTAAGGAAATGGTAGACAAATGTTTCTCTAGCAAAAAGTGAGCCATCTGGTATCCGTCCTGGTGAAACTATGCTATTAGAAAATGTATTCTTTGTAATAGTTTGTGTAAAAATTAGGGATTGTTGATTCTAAAAGAAATATGCATGAAATTAGAAAATGGTGGGAGACCTGTTGTGTTTACATAGTAACCAAGAAAGTGAATGCAAAGTAAACCCCTGTCTATGAAGAGACTTTAGTTAAACTATGTCCATGAGCCTCTAGGAATTGCTAGTTTTGTTGTGCTTCAGTGTAACCCTCAAATTAGTCCCACTTGAACACTGAATGATGCAATCTTTATATAGGACAGTGGTTCCCAAACTAAATCCTGGGGACCCACTGTGGTTGCAGGCCAACCAACTTCTGTTTTTAATTGGACTCGTAGCCTAATTAAGTGAGTCATTATTTCCCAGTTTCTGTGTTTTGGAGTCAATGTAGAAATTACAAACTAAGTTTGGTATATTTTTATTAAAATGTAAAATCCTGTTATATGGGGAATGTGTAGGTGCTTTTTCAAGTCATTAACAGTATTTTCAACCTAATTTTCATTCTGCTTTTCCAGGTGTTCTGGTTGTTTAATTGATTAGTTACTAATTAGTGAGTCTGACACTAAAGTCATTGCTGCTTTCATCCTCCTGGGTGTCTGCTGTGCTGGTTGTTAATTGTCACTATTAGGGTTAAATGAAGGGAGCAAACTAAACAGGAAAAGGGGAAAATAATAAGAAAACAACAAAAGAGAGTTTTAGTTTATAGCTTTAGAAAAATAGAAATGTTTCTAAATGCCTTATAAATGTAATAACCATATTGTTGTGTTTTTCTGGATGCAGAATAAGAGAAGAGTAAAAGAAAGCAGCTAATTAAATTAGATCAGTTGTTATCCATTATTATCATCGATTGTGAATCTGGTTGGAACAAAAACTTGCAGCCACAGTGGATCCCCAGGGTCGAATTTGAGAGCCACTGATATAGGAGATATAAATTGTCTCTTCTTAATGGGGATGTTTAAAGTTGGGAGTAGGGAGAAAAAGCATGAGCTTCTTGTGAAAAGTGTCCCTTCACCATAAAGTGGCCAAAGTGGAAAATATACTTCAGGAGATAAGAAGTCATGAACTTTTGTAACACAGGAAAAAAGTTAGTAGTGTCAACTTGAGGTAAGATCTAAATACTTGCACAATACAGCTCAAGCAGGTAAACATCTTCCCTTCACTATTCCGTGTTAGTCTTACCTTATAATTTATGCATTATAACCCTCTGGTACATGACATAAATCTGATGTCCTAAAAACTGACCCTCCATAGCTACCAGTATGGCATTTAATAGGCAGCCCAGCAGGTGTCCAAATGGGAGTTTCACTAGAGGGAAGGCTGCATCCAGTGTATTGGTGGAACACATGGCTCCAGGAGATAGTCACCCACTGTCCATTCATTATATTGGTTTACTCTCTGGTTGTGGGAACACCATTCTCTCTGACCACCATCCATCACAGGTATAATAAGTGGTCATTTTGCTCAATCATTTTTGATTTTTGTTTTAACTGCTAAAGTCAGTAAATATAATTCAGATGATTATGGATTTAAAATTTAATTGTCAACAGATAGGACATTAACCTATCTTATAACCCACAACTACATCTGAACTTTATCTGAAATGTAATATTCTTAAGAAAATGCATACAGTTTGAGGATCTGCTCAGGATTCATAGTTTGTACCTCCCTTGTAGCTTTTCCACATCTCTATAGAAGCGGCCAGATCCATAGGATTAAATGTAAGCTCAATCAATGTCATCATAAACCATGTCAGCAGCCTGCTTTTCTTCACTCAAAACTGCCTATATATCTTTTATACAGGATTTACCTGCTGTGCAGATGCTTTTTGTTATGATAAGGTTTAATGCTTAAAATTCTGTGTGATTCAGAACCTTCTATTAAAAAAAGATTTCATGCCTTACATGGCAGGCCTAAACAAAAGGTCATTAACTGGATAGGAAGAAGTTCCGAAGGTTTATTGAGTTGATCTCTAGCTCAGAATTGATTGGAGTCTAAATCTATTTGTTCAGCTAGCAGGAGGGGATTTATGGAAGTACCACTTTACAAGGCCTCATAAGCAAACACTTTGTTATTTTATTAATCTGTAAAATAAGGCTATTCTTTAATATCATTAAGCTGCATGGTAGGATTATTTAATTTAGTTATCTAACTTCATATATTAAATACCAACTAAAATATTTTCAAAGATTAACAAACACTGAACAGAAGGGGGCATGTATTTTGAATTGCGTATTCAAATATGCAAAATTCTTGGAGTGTGAGTGCGGCTGTACGTGTGCAATAAATTTCATGTTCATTGGAATTTATACAGAGGAAGTGCGTGGGACTTGGCATATGCACAGTTATATGCATCTGGAATTATTTTGTGCGTACACACATTTCCAGTTTTGTCTATATGCCATGTTTAAGTGCGAATTCTATGCACAGCATTATACATGAGGACCCAGATGATTTTAAGTTAATCCTTTTCCTTAGCCTAGACACATCCCTGTACTGTTAAAGTCTGTATTTTGTAATCATTTTTTTAGATACACTACCAGAGTACTACACCAATCACTATTTAGTCTGAGCCTTGACCCAGTAGGTTTCTTCTTTAATGATCAGAACTATATTTGATGGGGATCAATTTGACCTTATCTCAATTTTTCTTTTTGTAAAGACTTGATTGATTTGTATGGATTGCGATAAAATTAATAAAAATATAATAAAAATTAAAAAAAAAAAACTTTTTCCTCTATACCAGTTTTCTTGTCTGTATTTTATATCATGATTTTGTTCAGATTTTCTTTTTGTCAACCACTTATTTTATGATTTCTTCTTTCTATCTGTGATGAATGAAAAGTGTTTCTGCCCCTTCTACCATTTCTGTTCTTAACTCAATGCTTGTCCATGTTAGACATTTTTTGGCTTTTCTAGTCTGTAGATTTGCCAAGTGCAAATGATTTTCTTCTGTTTCTGCTGATTTTTCTTAAACATTACATATTGTAACTTGAGCCATGCAAGTGGTTTAACACAGTGGTTAACCTCCCCTCTACAGAAAAATAATCATGTTTGCACTGAGAAGATTTTGTTTCTTATAAATGTGTGTTTTTGTTTTAACCAACTGAAGCCAAACAGACGTGCAAATACTCACTAGCTGCAACATGATTTGAGAACCAGACACAGAGAAATAAGTTGTCCAGTTAAATAAAGAATTCTACTGAAAGCAGAACTTTCCAGTACAAATCGTTCATTGTCTTATTTGGTGTTCCCCAAACTTTCAAAATTGTTGCTAATCATTTCATAAATCTTCAACTTACTCATCATCCCATTTATTACAACATTGAAGACATTATTAATATCATTTGTTATTTTACTTTTTCTACCCCAGTATTCATTCATAATCTACCACAGCCAATTAAATATCATTCTGCATATTACTCAGGCCTCTGTCTCTACACAAATGAGAACTATTAAGGTTTTTTAAACTGTTAATTATACTTTATTTTTTATTTAACAAAAAAGTGTTTAAATTAAATGAATTTGGGTGTTCACATTTCTTTTGGAAAACAATCAAACTAAGCATGGGTTATATTAATGATACACTGTATGTTTATAAGTTTTATTTATTTTTTTTCAAACTATTTCAGTTCCTTGGTTTCATAAGCTTGTGGCTGAATCGAATGCTAGAAAATTCCTAGGGGATTTTGAGTTATACTGGAGGGTCATGAGTTATGCCGTTTGAATGTTTGCATATGTATTTTAAGATATGTGTTCTTAATTATAATTTGTATTATCCATTTTTTGTTTGTCTTCAATTATGGATGTAAGTTAATTTAATTTAGGTTTTGAAATTTTACTTGATTAATTTTACAGGTTACAGAGGGTGGCTATTTAAACCCTGTTGTCTCCTTCATTTGAAGAAGGCTGTTTTGGGGGAGCAGTAGATGTGTTTTTTTAAATTTTATTATTATTATTTTCTTCCTAAAGAAAGCCACTCTGGACAAAGAATACTGTACACTGTGTTTCTAGAATGGCTTGATATCTACATTTTTTTAAGTTTTTCTTTCTTTAAAGTTGAATCCTTAAATATGAAGAGTGTATATATATATATATATACGAGTATACAAATACAATATATATTATATATATGTATATATAATGTTATGTGTGTGTGTGTATATATATATATGCGCAT
>JANRMT010062813.1:113846249-113853749 GCA_026402145.1 Polypterus bichir lapradei
AATAAGAAATCAGGAAGGGGGCAAATAGTTTTTCACACCACTGTATATGTATATATATGTATGTCTGTATGTATGTATATGTCTGTATGTATGTATATGTGTATATGTATGTATGCATATGTGTATATATACAGTACAGGCCAAAAGTTTGGACACACCTCCTCATTCAATGTGTTTTCTTTATTTTCATGACTGAAGGCATCAAAACTATGAATGAACACATGTGGAGTTATGTACTTAACAAAAAAAGGTGAAATAACTGAAAACATGTTTTATATTCTAGTTTCTTCAAAATAGCCACCCTTTGCTCTGATTACTGCTTTGCACACTCTTGGCATTCTCTCGATGAGCTTCAACAGGTAGTCACCTGAAATGGTTTTCACTTCACAGGTGTGCCTTATCAGGGTCATTTAGTGGAATTTCTTGCTTTATCAATGGGGTTGGGACCAGCAGTTGTGTTGTGCAGAAGTCAGGTTAGTTGGACGATCATTTATTTTTCAACAGGACAATGACCCCAAACACACCTCCAGGCTGTGTAAGGGCTATATGACCAAGAAGGAGAGTGATGGAGTGCTGTAAATGGTCATGAAAATAAAGAAAACACATTGAATGAGGAGGTGTGTCCAAACTTTTGGTCTGTACTGTTTGTATATGTGTATATATGTATATGTGTATACTGTACATATATATATATATATGTGTATACATATATATGTATGTATGTGTATGTATATGTTTATCTATACTAATAAAAGGCAAAGCCCTCACTGACTAACTGACTCACTCATCATAATTCTCCAACTTCCCGTGTAGGTAGAAGGCTGAAATTTGGCAGGTTTCATTTCGAAATTCTATGCATAACTGAATCCTACTTACGTACATATATACGGCCGTAGCCTGCAGCTTGGTCGCCGCGTGAGGCGGAGTTGCATCCCCCATCACCACGCCTCCCACATAGTTGGCTGCCTGCCTATATTGCGTCCCCCATACCCATGTCTCCCACGTAATTGAGTGCTTGCCCATATAAGGCTGTCCATCAGCAGCAATCCAATAGACACGCTGCTGCTAAATATTCGCAGGCAAATCAAAAAGTTAATACCGGGAATGCTTGTTTAAACATCTTAGATTCACGAGTAGCGATTTGGGTGGTGAGATGTCTATCGAGGTGATCACTGTAATATTTATATGTCATTGAAATGTATTATCAGGCATGGTTTAGGCACCTATGTCATCAGGAAGGCGCCAGAAAAAGGGACCTCAAGGTTACTATTATGGAAGTTAATTTAGAGCATGGATGCCGTGAATGTAAGAGCTGTAATAAATAAAGTTCCCCCGCATACTTTAAAAGAAAGTCTCACCATCATTTCATTTTTCACAATTTGTGAAAACAAGACATGGTGTCAGAATAGAGAACAGTCATGGATTTTGTTGGAGTTCCCTCGCCATGAATTGACTGGGATTCTCTTAACCTGCTGGGAGAATGGAAAAAGTTCCGACAGCATGTGGAGCTGATGTTTTCTGGCCCGCTAAAAGGCAAAGACGAGAGTGAGAAATGCAGCTACCTGCTCCTGTGGACATAGGGAAAAAGGAAGAGACATTTTTAACACATGGACTCTCACCCAGGAGGAATCCAAGGTACTGAAAACTTATTATGACCGTTTTGAGGCGTTTTTCATGCCTAAGACAAATACGATATTCGCGAGATACAAGTTTAATTAGAAGATGCAGGGTATAAACGAGACTTTTGATCACTTTGTAACGGAGTTAAAATTGCTGGTGAAGGACTGTGCCTATGCAAACGAAGATGAGATGGCCACCGATAGAATAGTGTTTGGCACAAACTCAGTGAAAGTGCGACAGAAACTTTTAAGTGCCGGGTCTGAGCTAACATTAAATAAAGCTGTGGACATCGCAAGATCGCACGAGATAGCAAAACCACAGCTGAGAAGCTTCGATACATGTACTCCGAGCGGCTCACGTGAACTGACTGTGAACGCAGTACGCAGACAACAAACTAGAGCTCCAAAGAGCGCTGAACAAAAAACGCATTACACAATTGAGAAGGCAGCAAAAGAATATGAAGCGAGTGACGCATACAAGCATATTCATACATGCAGCTTCTGTGGAAACAAAGCACACAGTGGAAAAAGTCAATGTCCAGCTAAAGGAAGACAGTGTAAAAAATTTGGTAAATTGAACCACTTCGCTAAAGTTTGCAGGACTGGGAAAGGTAAACCCGTGCATGCAGTGTGTGATGTCTCAGATAAAGAGTAAGACAAGCTGTTTATTGATGCAGTAAGAAAGGAACAACCCTCTGAAGCTGAACAGGCCTTTGTAGACATATCAATAGGAAAGCAAGGTGTAAAGCTTAAGTTTAAATTAACTTCATAGACACACTGCCACTAAATATTCGCAGGCAAATCCACAACTTAATACCGGGAATGCCTGTTAAACTTCTTAGACTCACAAGTACCGATTTGGGTAGTGAACACTTCGATGAATGAAACCTGTTATCTTTACAACGGTTGACAAACACGGAATGTAACTTGAACAAAACACATCCTCCAAATACGAACCTAAATGAAAGAAATAATGATAATCAAATCCTTGATGACAGCAACACTCATAATAGTCACAAAACAATTACATTGACAATCATCTTACGTTATTTTTAAAATGTTTCCTTTTCTTTTTCATAACTTCTTTAACATACTACTTCTCCACTGTGAAGCGCGGGTATTTTGCTAGTATATAATATAAAGCATCAGTTATCTACTGACTTGAGGAGAGTTAGGATTCTTCCAGTTTAGCAAAATAAGTCTGCATGTCTCTAGTGTAGTGAAGGGAATCACAGTTTGTTTGTCCTTCTCAACTTTAAGCCCATCTGGAAGAACACCAAACACAGCTGTTAATGGGTTAAGAGGGATTGTGACACTAAGGCTGTCTGAAAGGCACTTAAAATTTTTTATCCAGAATGATGTTAATTTGGTACAGGCCCAAACATGTGACCCAGTGAGGCTGGAACTTGATTGCAGCATTCACAGGTTGGATCTTGCCTTGGAAACATTTTGGACAGTTTTAAGCCAGACAGATGTGCTCGATATATAATTTTGAGTTGAATAATTGTATGCTTTGCGCATATGGAGCTCGAGTGAATTCTCTGCATTGCTACCTTCCACTTCTTTTCTGATATGTTTAGTGAGAGGTCCTTTTTCCATTGTCCTCTTGGATCTTTGAAGGGGAGGGACTGTAAAATAATTTTTTATATTGCAGAAATGCTGATTTTTATATTTTATATATTTATACATATATATATATATATATATAGAGATGTATATATATAGAGATGTATGTATACAGGTATATATATACTAGCAAAATACCCGCGCTTCGCAGCGGAGAAATAGTGTGTTAAAGAAGTAATGAAAAAGAAAAGGAAACATTTTAATAATAACGTAACATGATTGACAATGTAATTGTGTTGTCATTGTCATGAGTGTTGCTGGCATATATATATATATATATATATATATATCTATATATCTATACTAATAAACGGCAAAGCCCTCACTGACTCACTCACTCACTCACTGACTGACTGACTCATCACTAATTCTCCAACTTCCCGTGTGGGTGGAAGGCTGAAATTTGCCAGGCTTATTCCTTACAGCTTCCTTACAAAAGTTGGGCAGGTTTCATTTCGAAATTCTACGCGTAATGGTCATAACTGGAAGCTGTTTTTCTCCATTTACTGTAATGGAGATGAGCTTGAAACCCGTGGGGCCGGAGTTTCGTGTGACATCATCACGCCTCCCACGTAATCGCGCAGTACGTAGAAAACCAGGAAGAGGCCCAAAAAGCGCTGAAGAAAACATGCATTATATAATTGAGAAGGCAGCGAAACAATAAGAATTTTTCACTTTGTTATATTGCAGCCATTTGCTAAAATCATTTAAATTAATTTTTTCCCTCATTAATGTACACACAGCACCCCATATTGACAGACAAAAAAAGAATTTTTGAAATTGTTGCAGATTTATTAAAAAAGAAAAACTGAAATATCACATGGTCCTAAGTATTCAGACCCTTTGCTCAGTATTTAGTAGAAGCACCCTTTTGAGCTAATGCAGCAATGAGTCTTCTTGGGAAAGATGCAACAAGTTTTTCACACCTGGATTTGGGGATCCTCTGCCATTCCTCCCTGCAGATCCTCTCCACTTCTGTCAGGTTGGATGGTAAACGTTGGTGGACAGCCATTTTTAGGTCTCTCCAGAGATGCTCAATTGGGTTTAAGTCAGGGCTCTGGCTGGGCCATTTAAGAACAGTCACAGAGTTGTTGTGAAGCCACTCCTTCGTTATTTTAGCTGTGTGCTTAGGGTCATTGTCTTGTTGGAAGGTAAACCTTCGGCCCAGTCTGAGGTCCTTAGCACTCTGGAGAAGGTTTTTGTCCAGGATGTACTTGGCCGCATTCATCTTTCCCTCGATTGCAACCAGTCGTCCTGTCCCTGCAGCTGAAAAACACCCCCACAGCATGATGCTGCCAGCGCCATGCTGCACTTTGGGGACTGTATTGGACAAGTGATGAGCAGTGCCTGGTTGTCTCCACACATACCGCTTAGAATTAAGGCCAAAAAGTTCTATCTTGGTCTCATCAGACACCTGAAGGACTCTGAGATAGTGAGAAATAAAATTCTCTGGTCTGATGAGACCAAGATAGAACTTTTTTAGAAAAGTATTTTTTAGAATACTTTCCGTACCCACTGTGTGTGTGTATATATATATATATATATATATAATATATATATATATATATACTAGCAAAATACCCTCGCTTCACAGTGGCGAAGTACTGCCTTAAAATTTTTATTAAGAAGAAAATTAAACCACACCTTGAACCTGTCCCAGTCATTCAATACATAAGACACACTGTTCCTCCGGATATCAAGAGTGAGCCTGATCTGGCCGTGCAATATGTAACAGAGAATGGAAAACGTAGGTGCCATCTCCGGGCATGGAAACCACTCGGTAAGTGACAGTTCTTTGATCGATGGTGATCACCTCGATAGACATGTTAATGGCAGTACGGTTGGAATGATAAAGGAAATGGGTACCTGAACAATGTAAAGTAAGTCTAAAATACCTAAACAATAACTATAATCGTAATAAATGAACAATATAACAGTGGAGAAGCCGTGGATTAAATAAAAAGGCTGTAGTTATCAGCAGGGAGACGTGAATCCCATAGCGAAGCAAGGAAGGGAATGTAGAGACCGGAGTGATGGACGGTCTTATATAGGCAGGCAGCCAACAACGTGGGAGGCGTTGGGATGGGGGACCCAACGCCACCTCACACGGTGACCGAGCTGCAGGCTATGGACGTATATATGTACGTAAGTAGGATTCAGTTAGCGTTGGGAACCCGCGTACCAAATTCTTTGAAGATGGGCCCATAAGTAACAAAGACCGTTGAAAAGTTCAATATGGCGGCCGACAGTGGCATCATACCACCGAAATCAGCACCAAATTTCAGCCTTCTACCTACACGGGAAGTTGGAGAATTAGTGACGTTGGAAAGTTTAATATTGCGGCTGACAGTGGCGTCATACCAGTGAAATAAGTACGTACATTGGTTCCGGTTAGCACAGGGAAGCCGCCTACCAAATTTCATGAAGATGGGGCCATGAATAAGAAAGTTCAACATGGCGGATGTTGTTGACCGTTATGACCGTTTCACGTAGAATTTTGAAATGAAACCTGCTTAACTTTTGTAAGTAAGCTGTAAGGAATGAGCCTGCAAAATTTCAGCCTTCTACCTACACGGGAAGTTGGAGAATTAGTGACGTTGGAAAGTTCAATATGGCGGCTGACAGTGGTGTCATACCACCGAAATAAGTACTGTGAACTTGAACCCGGACACAGGCAGACGGATAACATAATTTCACCCAACACACGTTTATTTACAAACTATTTACAGTCATGTGCATAAACCCCAGTGCCTCTTGCACCGATTCCCCCAATGTCCAGGCCTCACAGTTCCACTGCCTTCCTGGCCGCCTCCCGTCCTCTCTCTCTCAGCTCCGTCCTCTTCCACCCGACTTCCGCTAATGACTGGAGGGAGGCGGCCCCTTTTATAGGAACCCGGATGGGCTCCAGCTGCTTCCTGGCAATCTCCCGCGGACACACCCCCGTTTGGCAGAAGTGCCGGCTGCGCACCCGGAAGCCGTCCGGGTGTCCCCTGTCGTCTTCCCCCCAGCACTTCCTGGTGTGGCGGAAGTGCCGGGCTCCCGGGATAATCAGGCACTGGGGTGCCGCCTGGCGGGTCCCTACAGGGTTGGGCTTCCAAGCCCTCTACCCGTGGCCTCCAACATAACCAGGACGGACGCCCCCTCACGGTCTGGAGGAGGCACAAGCCCTCCTCTGGTCTTCCTGGGCGTCCTGGCCGGGCTCCAGCCCCGACCGGGTCCCCCACTGGATACTCCGGCATTGGGGTGCCGCCTGGCGGTGGCCACGGGTCCCTACAGGCTGGGCTTCCAAGCCCTGTACCCGAGGCCCCCAACATAACCAGGACGGACGCCCCCTCGCGGTCTGGAGGAGGCACAAGCCCTCCTCTGGTCCTCCTGGGCGTCCCGACCGGGCTCCAGCCCCGACCGGGTCCCCCACTGGATACTCTGGGACCACAGTACGTACATTGGTTTTGGTTAGCGCAGGGAAGCCGCCTACCAAATTTCGTGAAGATGGGGTTAGCCTTCTACCTACACGGGAAGTTGAAAAATTAGAGAAGTTGGAAAGTTCAATATGGCGGCCAACAGAGGCATCATACCATCGAAATAAGTGCATACATCGGTTACGGTTGGCACAGGGAAGCCGCCTACCAAATTTCGTGAAGATGGGGCTATAAATAAGAAAGTTCAACATGGCAGACTTTGTCGACCGTTCTGACCGTTGTGTAGAATTTCGAAATGAAACCTGCTTAACTTTTGTAAGTAAGCTGTAAGGAATAAGCCTGCCAAATTTCAGCCTTCTACCTACACGGGAAGTTGGAGAATTAGTGATGAGTGAGAGAGTCATTCAGTGAATGAGTGAGTCAGTGAGGGCTTTGCCTTTTATTAGTATTGATATACAGTATATATATATCTCATAAATTAACATCATTCTGGACATATATACAGTATATAATATATATATGTCTGTGTGTGTGTGTGTGCGTATGTGTCTGTGTATATATACTGGGGGGCTTGCTGGGCTCTCCCCTCCCCGGGGCGCACAACGCGCCAGCAACTTCGTGTCTCTGCTGTTCGCATTGTGAAGAGGGGGGCTGAACACACACTAAGGAGATGAGGAATACATTTTTTTTTTACCTTCTCTGTGCTCGATCTCCTGTTGGCAGCAAGCCAACTTTTGCAATAGATTTTGCAACTTATCACATTAGCACTGTATTGACAAACCCCATATCAAATGGGACATAACACAGACATCACAATCAGATGGACATATATATAT
>JANRMT010062813.1:113882584-113894994 GCA_026402145.1 Polypterus bichir lapradei
TTGCAGCATCATAAGCTAGACTTGATTAACGCGGTAAGTGTTCGGCAAGGCAGCTGAAGCGCTGCATTATGGGATCTGTAGTTTATTGTGTTACCAGCGCTTCATATCCCCGGGCCATTAATAAAAATAATACAGTATATAAAATGATCTCGCGGGCCGGATATAATTACACGCCGGGCTGGATGTGACCTGCGGGCCTTGAGTTTGACACATATGGACTAAATAGAACTTGAAAAGATATATTTTTTCAAATGTGATCGCGCAATTCAGATAGAGTTGACGCGCACTACAGTACATCGAGCCTGCGTGCTATTGTGGTTTTGCCTGCGTGCCTCAATAAATCATCCTCCCCTTGCTCTTACTTTTTTACCGTTCATCTAATGAATACACTGAGTATGGCTTTACCAAAACAATCATTGATGGCGAATAAAGTATCCATTATTCGAGTATGTAGATCGGGGTATATATATATACATATATATATACCCGCGTATCGCAGCGGAGAAGTAGTGTGTTAAAGAAGCTATGAAAAAGAAAAGGGAACATTTTAAAAATAACATAACATGACTGTCAATATACAGTAATTGTTTTGTGAGTGTAACTGAGTGTTGCTGTCATCAAGGATTTGATTATCATTTCTTTCAATCAGGTTCGTATTTGTAGGATGTGTTGTGTTCAAGTTACATTCCGTGTTTGTCAATCGTTGTAAAGATGACAGGTTTCATTCATCGATTCGTTTCTTACTGCATCAATAAACAGCTCGTCTTCTTCTTTATCTGAGACCTGACACACTGCATGCACGGGTTTTTTTTTACACTGTCTTCCTTTAGCGGGACATTGACTTTTTCCAACGTGTGGTTTGTTTCCGCAGTAGCTGCATTTATGAATATGCTTGTATGTATCAGACGCTTCATATTTTTTTGCTGCCTTTTCAATTGTGTAATTCAGTTTTTGTTCAGCGCTCTTTGGAACTGTTGCTTTTTGTCTGTGCACTGCGTCAGTTCACGTGAGCCGCTCGGTGTACATGCATCGAAGTTTCCCAGCTGTGCTGGTGCCATGTCGTGCTATGTCCATGGCTGTATCTAATGTTACCGAAGTCCTGGCACTTAAAACTTTCTCTCGCAGTTTCGCTGAGTTTGTGCCAAACACCACCCTGACCATCTCATCCTCCTCTGCATAAGCACAGTCCTTCACCCGTGAATATTTAGTGGCAGTTTGCTATTGGATTGCCGCTGACGGACGGCCTTATATGGGCAGGCACTAAATTACAAACGCCAGCGGCAGCCTGTCTATGAACTTAATTTAAAGTTTAGGTTTACATCGTGCTTTGTTTCCGAAGTAGCAGAACTCATGAATATGGTTGTATATGTCACTCGCTCGCTTCTTATTGTTTCGCTGCCTTCTCAATTATATAAAGCATGTTTTCATCAGCGCTTTTTGGGGCTCTTCCTGGTTTTCTACGTACTGCGTGATTACGTGGGAGGCGTGATGATGTCACACGAAACTCCGCCCCCACGGCTTTCAAGATCATCTCCATTACAGTAAATGGAGAAAAACAGCTTCCAGTTATGACCATTACGCGTAGAATTTCGAAATGACACCTGCCCTACTTTTGTAAGGAAGCTGTATGGAATGAACCTGCCAAATTTCAGCCTTCCACCCACACGGGAAGTTGGAGAATTAGTGATGAGTCAGTCAGTGAGTGAGTGAGTGAGTGAGTCAGTGAGGGCTTTGCCTTTTATTAGTATAGATTTTGAAAGGTTAACTCTGCTTTGAAATGCAGCAAAATGCATTTTGTGTATGCATTTTTTAATCATAGCGTTTATTTTCTTTATTACTTATCAAGTACTGTGTCACTGGGCTCATATACATTTGTATGAGACTCAAATATCCATAACCCAGTCAAAAAAACACTACTTCGTCCGGATTGGACGTGCTTTTTTTTCAATTCCACTTGTTCCGGGCTGATAATTACTTTCCTTATTTTCTGAATTTGCACCTAGATTATTCTTTTTCTTTTTTGTTTCTCCAACACTTTTGAGTCTTTTTTCTCCGCACTGCATTCTTCTTCGCTTAGTCGTCTACGTTTCATTTATAAAATATTGTCCTTATACGCTTTATATGCGCTGAGAGCCCTGGATCTTTGTGTGCTCAAAGCCAAAACACGACTGAGTGTGTTGCTGGCTGCCCTTGCTCTTATTTATTTGTAAGTAGAGCTTGTCTTGCAAGAATCTCATGTTCTATGTTATCGTGAGACGGTCCTGGGTCAATCTCTTGGCACAAAGTCTCATGTTTAAGGTCCCCGCGAGACACTACGTGGCCAGTCTCTTTTTAAGTATCTTCCGTGATCTTAACGTGAAGATCACGGAAGATACTGTTTCTCTCCAGGATTTTTTTTATAATAGAGAGATAATTATCTTTAAATAGGAATCTTTACAAACAATTTCTATTTACCATATGCATGAAAATAATGCAAACCACCTGTTAAAAAAAACTACTTTAGCGTGCCCAGTGTGAATCTTAGAAATGGTGGTTAGCAACAGAACAATATTTAAGTTTTAGCACAAGTTTTAATGTATGTCCATTTGGGAGACAATCATAGATTGGGTTAAATTAGCTTTTAGCAATTCACTCAAGAGCTACAGTCCTGCTGCAATTTTGATAGTTTAATTTTATTTCACCATGTCTGCTTCTTCTATGCTACAGTTTTAGGATTATTATTATTGGCATCATTATCATCATTGTTGTTGTTTGTGTTATTGTTGGACTGTGTAGGTCATCAGATATTAAGACTGAACATCGCTATTATACAAAAATAATATAATACAATTTTATTGGACATTTGCTTTGATCCAGAGTGTTCACAGGTCTGTTTAGTTTAAAAAAATGTTGTTGCCCAGGGCCATTTCTGGGCAACAGATTGTGCTGTGTATAGCGCAGGTGCAGGTGAGGTGCACAACATAACCATTTCTTTGTGTTCAGGTCTGGTCTGGACAAATTTTTCTAAACAAAATGACAGGGATCTCCACATGGAGCTGCAGTAATACACACTGACCACTAAAAAGCACTTGCCTAGATCACCTATACCCAGAAATGGCTCTGGAAAGTGGACTAATAAACTGAGAAAAAGGAATCAGAGAAGTTGTCATTTGCAGTTAAATAAATGGCAGGGAAAGCTACTTATGAATTCAGACCTTATTGATTTTGTCCTTTCATTAAAACAGATACCATTTGAGTGTGACTGCGCGCATGTTTTAAGTGCCTCAACTTCTCAATTGGAAATATAAAGGATAAACACAAATTTGAATTTGCTGCTTAGTTAACAATTGTCGTCTTAGCTTAACAGCAAATTGTCTTTTAATTGTAAACCTGGTAAGCATGTTAGTCTTGTTTCTTCTTGAAGAACAACTTATGAACATTTTATACATTTGTGGCTATTTTAAAGATTTGTACTGTGTTTAATATTTGTTGCTGTGTGTCATACAGTGTACATTTTGGTAAGAAACAAGTACTGCATTATTAAGTAGTAATTCATATTTATAATTACACCTCAAGAATTATGAATGTGTAGATGATACACTGAAGAAAAAACACTCCTATCTAAAGCAAAAAAGCTGTTGTGCAGTTAATGATAAAAAATTATTAAAACCTGTAAGTGGAGAAATGGTGAGAACTACCTTTTTTTAAAAAGCCTTGTTTCAGATAAGTACGTTACAGAAAAAAATTGACAATGTAACAGCTTGTATTTATAAGAAGCATTTTGTTTTGTGCCATATGTATTATGGATAAATATTTTTGTGTATTAGTATGTATTTTAAGGAAATTGTATTAATGTTAGTATTTTTATAGTCACTGAGCAATAACCATACACAATTTCATTGTGTTAATAAAAATGAACAGTTAACACCTGTGGTCTAGTTTAATTATAAAAATGCACTTTAATATAAGACATAAGGCTTCTATGTGTCTGTTTATGCAGGAGTTTAGTGCAAAAAATAGGAATTGGACGATCAAGTAACTTGAAATTAGTGATCAGTATTGACCTTAAAAAACCTGATTAAGGTATCCCTACTTTTTATATAATAGTCTATTTAATAATTCAGAGGGGCAAGATTGTGTTGGTTTGGACATGTGCAGAGGAGAGATGCTGGGTATAATGGGAAGAGGATGTTAAGAATAGAGCTGCCAGGCAAGAGGAAAAGAGGAAGGCCTAAGAGAAGGTTTATGGATGTGGTGAGAGGACATGCAGGTGATGGGTGTGACAGAGCAAGATGCAGAAGACAGAACGGTATGGAAGATGATGATCTGCTGTGGCGACCCCTAACAGAGGCAGCCAAATGAAGAAGAATCCATCTCTGCAGTGTAACGGTCATATAGCTCAGAGAAAATGCAATCTTTTAAAGCAATGATATATTTTCTGCTATCTGTTTTATATTACACAGTAGATACAGCATTGAGCTTTAAAATTAAATAGCCAACTCTCAACTTTCTAATGCTTTAAGAATTATACCGCTACATTTATTGTCAAATGATATGCACTAGTATTTTAATATTGTTTTAGTTCAAAGGTGACAGAAATTTTACATTATACCAAAACTCACAAATGAGCCCAAAAAAAATAGTACTTGCTTCCAAAAACAGGGTAAACTGCCGCATTTGAAGGGGAAAAAACTGTACTTGGATCAGACATACATCCTCAAAAACAGTTTGGACTAGTGATCTGACATTTGATAGATGAAGCCATGATTTGATGTAGAACTATTTATAAAGAAACATCTGGAGTATAGCTTTCTAAATGTTTTTTGGTTGTCTGCCAAAAAGGGAATGTGCATTCATCCACCCATCCATTTTCTGATCCTGCTTAATCCAGTACTGGGTTACTGAGAACCAGTGTCTAACCTTACAGCAAAAGAGTTAATGTATCTAACAAACCTAGCTTGAAAAAAAGCTAGCCACCCAGCAGACATACATGACTACAGTTAATTAAAATACTTAATTTAAGCCAATTATCTATCCAGCAAGTAAGGAAATGGTGGGAAAACACTGCAGCACCCAAAGGAAACCCAGGCAGATCTGGAGAAGTCATTCTACACATACCAGTAAACAAAAACTTGCAGTGTCAAAGCTAACATAAAAATCCTGCTTCTCTGTTTACAATGCGAGAGTAACCAGAGTAAGATGATATTGGACTAATTTCAGAGTATGGCAACTTATTTAATGTGTATTAATCCCTTACAGCCTCAGTATATAGTTTTATAATATACCCTGTTGTACTGTATATACAACGTATTAGACATATATAAATGAAAGACCTGTGTGTGTGTGTGTACAGTACATGTGCGTATGTGTGTATGGAGCAGTCTGCTCATGTTCAACCACAGTCTGCCATATAACTGAGGCTACAGAAAAAACTGACACTAAACCTTAATAAAGGAGAATGTAAATATAAAAGAAATTTAAAAAATAAAAAAAGAATGTCAGAAGAAATCCTAATATTGTTTGAGTCCACTAAGCATTCTGGCAGTCTCCTCTGTTAATGTAGCAAAATGACAGCAGAAATAAATTGCATGACTTAAAAAACAAAATTTACTAACAGCTATAAAGCATGCATATTGGCTTCCCAGGAACTGAGATTGAGACCACCACGGTCAGAACATTCAGACACTTCTATCTGTGCGAAAGTCAAACAGCTGCAGTGGAATAAATGTTGACATAATGTTTTTCTATTTAAAATTGCCATTATAGGGTTATATTTTTGATGTATATGCCATCTGTTGGAATGGAAAATGAAATTCATTTTATAGGTACATACAACATACAACACATTGATTTGGGTGTGTTGAGAAAAGCACCTTTCTGTGATTGTGACATGAGTCAAATTGTAGGTATTTTGGACAGCAGTTCCACTCTGTCAAATTAATTTTTAATCGGATCATGATTCTGTACTTTAAGTAGTAATAAGCAATCCATGATTTACTATGGGCTTGGCTGGCTAGTGATATAAACGTCTGTGCAATTCAAAGTATCAGGGTCCTGCATGTTTAGCATGCATTTTTCTCCAGCTTTCTAATAAGTTTATGATAGATTTTAGCTGTTATGAGAAAAAGACATTTAAGAGAACCCAAGTTTTTCTTTTGATTGCTGTCCTCCTTATAACTTTGAGGCACAGTAAAGTTTAAAAGGATCCATAGTTCACTCACCTTGTGTGTGTTTTATTTTTTATTTTATACTGCCAGATGAGCCTCATTTTTGTTGATACATTGTCAGCCTTCTGCTTCATGCGCAAACTGAGCAATTATATCCAGTCTATGAATATGTTTTACCTTTTTTCAAACTCTCTTTGAGAAACAAATCATCACACTCATTTTGACCCACCAAATCTAGTAGGAGTGCTCTGATCAGGTTTTCTTCAGGTTGATACCGACCATCAATTTCATTTGTACTTGAATAGCTGATTCTGATTTCTTTTTTTCCACTTTATCCCTTTGATAAACTTTTTGCACTAAGTCACTAAATAACCAGATGCATGGAAGCCTTATGTCCTATATTAAAGTGTATTTTAATAATTAAACTATAGGCCACAGATGTTAACTGTTTATTTTTTATTAACAAAATGAAATTTTGTAGACTTATAGCTCAGTGACCGTAAAAATACTAAAATTAATTACATTTCCTACTAATACCTACAATAAAATACTTAATAAAATATGTATAAAAATATTTATTCAAATTGCATATAGCATAAAAGAAAATAACATGCTTCTCATAATTACAAGCTGTCATATTGTTTAATTTTTTTGTAATGTACCTATCTGAAACAAGGCCTATTAAGAAAGTATTTTTCACCATTTCTCTAAAAATGAAAAAGATATACACAGCAACAAATAATAAACACAGTACAAATTTTAAAAATATCCACAAATGTATTAAATGTTCATAAGTTGTTTATCAAGAAGATACAGGACAAAACGTTTAACAGGTTTATAAGTAAAAAACATTCTGCTGTTAAGCTAACAAGATTATTGTTAACTAAGCAGCAACTTCAAATTCGTCTTTATCTTTTCTTTTTTCAATTGAAAAGTCAAGGCATTTAAAACAAGCTCGCAGTCCAAACTCAAATGGTATCTTTTTTTAAATTAAAGAACAAAATCAAAAAGTCTGAACTATTAAAGTAGCTTTTCATGCCACTTATTTAACTTCTCAGATTCCCTTTTCTAAGTTTATTACTTCACTTCACATCAAAGCCCATTGATTCTAAACCTGAGGTGTTGCTGTTTCCATTTAAGCAGTTCATAGGTCATTGATTTTCCTGAGAGGAGGTTGCGAGCTGCCCTAGGTTGTTAGGCTGTTAATTAGCATTCAGGCCTATAAAACTGTAGTTTTAATTATTAGATGATGACAATGTCAGAGGGTGTTGCAACAAACTGAAACAATTTGAGACAAACCAAATTAGCAAAAGTGGGACAGCTATTAGGTGACTTAATGTTTATGTTGAAGAAGTCTGTGCAGATATTGGAACAATCTGATGTTTCCTCACCAGAAGCTTCATGTCAAAAGTGTCAATTAAAAGATAACAGACACACATACATCTTAGCAACTAGCTTAAACTGACAGAGAAAAAGGTGCAACTTCTCAAAATACAACTATTCATGCACTAAACTAAGAAATAGTGCCTTTCATTTTGGGATTCTGTATCTCAGATCATTCAAAAAATAACACTACAAATTGAATTTTACTGAAGTTAGTGTGGCACATTTTCCTAGAATGCTTTCACATATGCACTTTATTTAAATTTAATGGTCTGTAAATCTTTTATTCAGCATGTCCAGAATTCTTTGTGCTTTTAATAATTGATGTGAAACTTGCCTCATATTTTGCATTAAATTTTTTCTGTAAAGTAGTTTTATATTTTGGACAACACGTTGCTCATATATGTGTGCATCCATTTGGTTCCTTTACTTGAATTTACTTTTTAGAATCATGGGTACCAGCAGCCTATTCCTGCATCACTAATCAACTTGCAGGAACCTGACCTTCATTTAATTTAAGTATACTTTTAATATACATACCTTCACAAGCAAAAAAACTCTGTAAAGTGAGCAATGTAAAAATTAATTGTAGCTTTTTCATGCTTTTCATTATGTTGGCAAGAAGAAAATTGTCAGACAATACTCTATAAGCTAAGTAGTTCATCAAGAGTGTACTAAAATGACCTGAAGTAATGAAAGGATTTCTTAAATGATTTGAAGGATAATAACTTCATCTAAATGTATTGGAGTAGGTTACAATCCTGTAATTACTGAATCTTAAGTTCAGAGTAGGTTTTTGTTCATCTTCAGAGCCGGGACCATTTGACTGAAACTGGCAAATGGTACAAGAAAATCATATGGCCTGGAGCACAAAAAATGATTTTTCTGTGTAAGCATGAACAGAACTTTTGTGTGCGCAAGGTTAAGCAGATGTTTAATATTTTCAGTGGAAGGAATAGTTGATTAAAAAAAAGGATTAAGACTTGTCTTATAATGCTCTTTGTTTTATACATCAACTAGAAGCTAATGTAGAAATCATTAGAGAAAATTTAGAGGTGTATAAACAGAAAGCACCTTCAATGACAGGTGGAACTGGAGCAACAAAGGAGGCAAATGTTATACAATTGTACCAATGGTTACACATTTCTCAATAGAATTTATAAATTCAATGACAATTCTTCTTATAGCAGAGGTACTGTATCTACATTAACTGCACCTCCTTGGCCATTCATGTACGAGTATAATGTGGTGCTTTACTTTTGCCATATACTGTCTTCAGCAGTTAATTCATTTTAACATCATATTTTATAAAGCTCAAAATATGCCACATAAGCAGCTATATAATAATTAACAGAGACATTGACATAATTGAAACCAAACCACTAATGAAGTTATTTGTTATTTTTGAAATGGCATCTTGTCACTTGGAGACCCCAATCTATTTATCGCTTTTTTAACCTATACAGTATGATAATGAAAGCTGCTAGAATGGTTTTATTTTGTTACAGTTTTTTTTCTTTTCCCAAAAATAAATGCTGTTCTCTGAATTTCAGAAACCTAAAGCCAAAATTCTCAAATTAGCTTACAATATTTTTTATACTAATCTTTAGCTTTATTTTTGCTCCAGTACACAAGCTGCCCTAATTTAGGATACATGTAATGATTTACTTCACAGGATAGAAATAAATAATAAACAAAAATAGTTAGGTCAGATATTTGAAGTATTAAAACATGTGCTTCAATTTAAAGTCTAAATATTCTCAATTGTAATAGAAATTTTTCACCCTCTGACAAAGGTCCATAGAGGGCTAATGCCCTAGTAAAGGATCAAAAACATCATATTCATAATCGCTGAACCTGAAATAGCAAAAAACAATACCCCACATGCTTATATTTAAGATTGGCATTTCATTTTAACCTTCTTTGAGTGACTATTATAAGGCTAGGACCACAGTTAAAGAACAGATTATCAAAAATGTTATCATATCCGTGATCAGCAACCTCAAAATAGCATAAAATGACACTCCATGTGCCAATATTACCAATCCCCATTTTTTCAGAGTTTTGTGAAAAGAAGTCAATTGTACCCCTTGTATCCCAGAAATTAAGGAGAGAACCCCTGAGGTTGGCTGATGTGGCATACAGAACTTCAAGTTTTGATAATTTAAGATGAATACACCTATTAGATTACTCTATCATAAAGGTGTAATTTACTGCACAAAATATGGTCCCAAAATGTCCTAAAAAGGGTTCTTCAGGTGTAGGGGGCCAAGAAGCTTGATGTCTTGCATAACTAGACATCAAGAAAGTCGAACATTGCATTATATTATACGTGAAGGTTTTCTCATACCGGTGAGTCAGGAGGCACAGGACCAAAAAAAAGTATTTTTTATGAACATATTCTTACTTACCTGCATCACTTTAGTTTTCTTTGTTTTTTATTTGTTCTTAAACAATGTATATCATTAATGCAACACATTTTTCATTATCATAGTCAACAGAACTGCTTACTTTTGTTGTCAATGTATTTGTTCCTGCTATATTATTGAGGAATTAACTTTAAGACCAACCAATAGTAGATATGAAGATACACAATTTATCTTCATTCTACAGTAAGCTAAGTTGTTAGACATTTCCATTGTGCAAGAATTGCGAAAGAAATAAAATGTAAATTTGTGAAAGAAATAAAATGTGACTAATTTTGCAAACTCAAAGTAATTTTCTCCATCTGTGTGACTCTAATGCAACTGAAAGTTGTCTATTTCTTTACTTTTGTTCAGACATGATTCTAACTCCCTCAGGGTAACTGGGTTTCTCCACTTACTAGTCACCATCAACCTCACCACAACAATAAGCTGAAAAAATTCTACTCTATCTCTAGAATTCCTCCTTCTTTTGATAATATATTGCAGCTCCCGTTCACTGGACTGTCATTAAATACAGATGTGAGCACCACAAAGAACAGTCCTGCCTCCTTTTCTCTTCACTCTGTGTACACCTCCAAAATAAAAATATCACCTGGTCACGTCACTTGCAGAAGTTCTGAGATGACCCTGTATTTATGGTGTGTATTGATAAGGAGGATGAGGCAGAGTATAGCTGGAGAACTTTTTTTCTTGATGCCGAAAGAAGCAGTGCCATTATGAACAATGATGCACATACTCTCTCTTACATACTAACACTATGGATTTTTAGCCAACAGATTATTCCTTTTTAGTTATTCTGGTGTGTGTTCATAATGTAGTGTGTGTGTATATAAAATATACAACCCCAATTCCAATGAAGTTGGGACGTTGTGTAAATTTGTGTAAATTAAATTAAATAAAAACAGAATACAATGATTTGCAAACACTTTTCAACCTATATTCAATTGAATACACTACAAAGACAAGATATTGAATGCTCAAACTGATAAACTTTATTGTTGTTTTGCAAATCTTCACTCATTTTGAATTTGATGCCTGCAATACGTTCCAAAAAAGCTGGGATAGGGGCATGTTTACCACTGTGTTATATCTCCTTTCCTTTTAACAACACTCAATAAGGGTTTGGGAACTGAGGACACTAATTGTTGAAGCTGTGTAGGTGGAATTCTTTCCCATTCTTGCTTGATGTACACCTTCAGTAGCTCAACAGTCCTGGGTCTCCGTTGTCGTATTTTGCGCTTCATAATGTGCCACACATTATAAATGGGATTCAGGTCTGGACTGCAGGCAGGCCAGTCTAGTACCCGCTCTCTTTTACTATGAAGCCACGCTGTTGTAACACATGCAGAATGTGGCTTCGCATTGTCCTGCTGAAATAAGCAGGGAGGTCCCTGAAAAAGATGTCGCTTGGATGGCAGCATATGTTGCTCCAAAACCTGTATGTACCTTTAAGCATTAATAGTGCCTTCACAGATGTGCAAGTTACCCACGCCATGTGCACTAACACACCCCCATACCATCACAGATGGTGGCTTTTGAACTTTGCACTGATAACAATCCAGATGGTCCTTTTCCTCTTTGGCCCAGAGGACACGACGTCCATGATTTCCAAAAACAATCTGAAATGTGGACTTGTCAGACCACAGCACACTTTTCCAATTTACGTCAGTCCATCTCAGATGAGCTCGGGCCCAGAGAAGCCGGCGGTGTTTCTGGGTGGTGTTGATATATGGTTTTCGCTTTGCATGGTAGAGTTTTAACTTGCACTTGTTGATGTAGCGACGAACTGTGTTAACTGACAATGATTTTCTGAAGTATTCCTGAACCCACGTGGTAATATATCCTTTACAGAATGATGTTGGTTTTTAATGCAGTGCCGCCTGAGGGATTGAAGGTCACGGGCATCCAGTGTTGGTATTCGGCCTTGCCGCTTATGTGCAGAGATTTCTCCAGATTCTCTGAATCTTTTGATGATATTATGGACAGTAGATGATGAAATCCCTAGATTCCTTGCAATTGTACGTTGAGTTGTTCTTAAACTGCTGGACTATTTGCCCACGTAGTTGTTCATAAAGTGGTGAACCTCGCCCCATCCTTGCTTGTGAATGACTGAGCCTTTTGGGGATGCTCCTTTTATACCCAATCATGACAAACACCTGTTTCCAATTAACCTGTTCACCTGTGGAATGTTCAAAACAGGTGTTTTTTGAACATTCCTCAACTTTCCCAGTCTTTTGCTACCCCGTCCTAGCTTTTTTGGAACGTGTTGCAGGCATCAAATTCAAAATGAGTGAAGATTTGCAAAACAACAATAAAGTTTATCATTTTGAACATTAGATATTTTGTCTTCGTAGTGTATTCAATTGTATAGGTTGAAAAGGATTTGCAAATCATTGTATTCTGTTTTTATTTACGTTTTACACAACGTCCTAACTTCATTGGAATTGGGGTTGTA
>JANRMT010062813.1:113899994-113920076 GCA_026402145.1 Polypterus bichir lapradei
TATATATATATATATATATATATATATATATATATATATCTAGTGTGCTATATTAAACAGCAGTTATACAGGGCATTATATAATAAATTTGGTGTTGTCAGTGTGATATTTTTTGCATTGCTGTATCTGTTTTTTTTTTTTCTTCCATTTCCTCAAACATATGTGCTCATCAATTGTCCCTGTGTTAGTTGGAATGTGGCTGTTTGTATGAATGGACCCTGTGATGGTCTGGTTTTTCATGCCTTGCACTCACTGCTCCTGAATTGGATTAAATGGGTGTTTGAATATTATTTTAAGTGGCCATTATTAGGAGTTAAATTAGGACAGAGACCTATTTTTTTTGTGTCCATAAAATGGAAAATGGATTATACATCTGATTTTTTTTTTTTTTTTACAAGTTCATTTTACAATGGTGCCATTTATAAAGTCAGGAGAAGTCAACATGGTTGTTAATAATGTAAAAAATCTAACTTTACTGGTACAGGAAACCTGTTCCAAGAAAAACCAAGCAAATATTTTCTTTCACTTGCTTTTGTGATTTTAAATGTCTCTGCATTCATGTAGTGCATTCAACAGCAATATGAATTAAATTATTGTCTGTGTAGGTTGACCTTTAGGGTTAACTCTGCCAGTTTGAATGTCAGAAATATTTTGATTAAGTTATAAGGGAACTGCCTTGATTCTGTGTTAGCACATCATCTGGCAGTAAAGGAACACCAGCTGTTTGTGTTAAGATGAACTATTTCTGTGTAACAATTTGTTATGTGCAGAGGTCTCAAAGGACATAACACCTTCATGACATTACAAGTCTTGCAAGTCAAGAAGGAAAAGCTTTTCAAGTCTTAATAAAAATGTGCCTAAGTCTCCTTTGACAGGAATGTAAAAAGCAATGAGAGAATTTGAAGAGAGGTAGCAACTTGGTTCTCAAGTCTGCTGTAGACAGCATGGTATGCCAATTCACTGCTTCTGTGTAAAAGAAATACTATAATAGTGATATACCTATTTTACTATGCTGCTCGAATTTGAAATGGAATACAACTGACAGAGTAAAGTCAGCAGTGTTAAGTGTCAGGTAGTGGAGTGAATTACAAATATGTTGCCCTCTGAAAATATTTTATGATTTAAGTAAGTTTAGTCATATTAAGAATCCTTTGGTATCAAAAATGTTTTAGATGCTTAAATATTTTTTTACAATACTTTGTTTATACTCAACAATTGTAATCAGTATTTGTAATTATTGCTGTGGGTGAAAAAATAGTTGCATAGTATGCTGCAGCGTAGTATGCAAGGAAGGAGTTAAGGCTAAATGGGACACCAGTCTAATGCCAGTTACATCTATGAATCCACTCATACTGGACCAAACTAGAGTCACCAATGATCTTTGCAAACACATATGTGGGACGTGGAAAGAAACTGCAGTTAGACAGCGACCAGGTAAGGAATTCAATTTAGGAGTCAGGAGTGGTGAGATAGCAGCGCTTTCCACTGTGCTCACCATGCTGTCAATGATGAACAAAAAAAAATTCCAAGCATAGTAGGATATATAACTAGAATAAAATTACACTGTATATTTACATAAATAAATAAAATATTTAAACATTAATGTTTATTGTTATTGCTTAATGATCTATTAGACAATAATTGTAGCATGAGATTTTAAAATGCTTCTGTAGTTTATACAAAGCAATCCACTTGAAATAAAAAGGCTAAAGACATGTAAATACTAGATATTGTTTTTCTGTGTTGATGACACTACAATAAATTGAACAATTTTTGTTATAGTTGTCATTTTTTAATAATGTTGCTGCCTCTGTGTGAAACCAAGCTATGGTTGTTCATACTGTTAATGGTTTTGTATAAGTTAAAAACTGATAGATTGGCAGTTTGGCATAGCGGCACATTGATCATTTAACAACATTGACTGTTTCCCATTTGAAAGACATTTGGCAATGTCTTTAAATAATTATGAAAATTTAAAGACACACTTTTTAAATGTTTGTGCCCATCACTTTTACGGTACTTTGTAAACAGTGCATGTATTCAAGTTTAGGTCAGTGCAAGTTTTCCAGTTATGGATGTCAGATATACATTTGAATTGTAGGGTGATTGTCATTCTAGGATATTTTATCAAAATTGCAGGAACATAAAAGTAGTACTACTGGGTAAACTTTGGTTTCATTGTGCCAACAGTAAATTATGGCAAATTCAATGCATTCCAAAGGTATTTAGACCAGTTCTCTAATTTTACTAAAATACAAGTAAGTTTTTTCTAGCATAAAACCATTTCACATAAACATTTTTTAGTTTCAGTGTTTTAAAATAAATAAAATATCACAGAGAAAAAAATTTCAATATAGTATTTAATATTCAGTAAAAATTAGAGAAATGTTTTAGGTCTGAATAGATTTGTAAGACAGTGTATATAACTCAAGGTTAAACCATGTGCCAGTGCTGCCAGATTAAAAAAATTGGTAATTGTAATTATCTAAAAATTCAGCTTAATTAGTAATTATACTTATTGTCACAACAATGTACAGTAATTATCAAAGGTTTTGATAAAAGTAAATATCTAAACATGTATTATTGTTAGTTTTTATGTATAAGTTCCTAATGAATCATTTTTATTTGGGATGCATTGTTTGATTGGTTATGAATGTAGAAAATATGTATATGAGCACAATACAGTAACAGCCTATGACAGCTCAAAATGTAAAAACAGGAAAAGTAATAAATCACTGAAAGACCTCCAGTCAGTTTGAAGAAGGTGATTCTGTACACATACAGAGCAAAGCAATAAAATTGCATTTTGCAGATTCCTGTGCCCTGTGTTCTGAGCTAGAAAGGTTTTACAGTGAAATTTGTCAGAAAATTGTTTAATAACCTTTCTTTAAAGAACAACACAACATGATCACGAAAACTAGAAATTTCTTTTGTGAAAAGTAGTATAAGCTAGGATTTTATATTCTTTATATTATTTATCTTTCCTGCTGCTCTGCAGTATGTGACAGGTTGTTGAGTGACTGAGTTTTTTAACCTCCAATCTAACCTGAATGAAAAAGTAGGCTATTGTACAAAGTATTATTGTTTCTTTTTTTCTTAGCATGAGCACTTACACTGAAGGGTATAGGTGACAATTTGAGTTTCAGTAGCCAGAGTGAACTACAGTTGTTAGCCAGCTGATTGCAATCTGGCCCAAACAAAAGGAATTTTGGGTAAATGGGTTCTACTCACACTATCAACACACTACACATTTTTTGTCTGGTACTATCCATCCATCCATTATCCAACCCGCTATATCCTAACTACAGGGTCACGGGGGTCTGCTGGAACCAATCCCAGCCAACACAGGGCAGGAAACAAACCCTGGGCAGGGTGCCAGCCTACTGCAGGGCGCACACACACACACACCAAGCACAAACTAGGGACAATTAAGAATCGCCAATGCACCTAACCTGCATGTCTTTGGACTGTGGGAGGAAACCCACACAGACACGGGGAGAACATGCAAACTCCACGCAGGGAGGACCCGGGAAGTGAACCCAGGTCTCCTAACTGCAAGGCAGCAGTGCTACCATTGCTCCACCGTGCCTCCTGGTACTATGCATATTAGTTATATACTTATTTATACATTAAAAATAATTAAAACAATTAAATGTTCATTATGCCATGTAAAGTGAAGATTTGTTGCTAGTAAGTATGTCTATTTTTTCAAGATTTGCCAAGTGAGTCAGTGTACAGTCCCTAAGAGGGATGAAATGGCCAACATGAGCTCACAATATCTGAAAGGTTTTCATGATTTTTTTTTAGAATGGAAATTGAATTCTGCTTTATTTGGTCTAGATGTATAGTAGTACAGACCCATATCTAACCTTAAGTGGTGGTTTATCATCATGCTCTTTCCAAAATCAAAGCTTTTGTCAGTAGGCCTCTTCTCCATCAATCTGATTTGTTTATTTTCTGTTTCATCTATGCAGTCATTCAAAACACGAGTAACACAAATAAAATGTATGTGTTTGACCATATAAGGCTAAAGAATCATATCATAGATTTTCAAAACATGTTTCCAAATTTATTATAACCAGTAAGTTTTTGATAGTAATGCACATGAGCCTTGCTCTGTTAATTTATTATATATCTGATGATGATGTCTACAAGAATAATAAATATTCATAATGTATCAGTGCATGCTCCTAGTCTTTAAAGTTAAATGATTTTGTGAAGAAGGGGGCTGTACATGCCCCTAGAAGATGCAGTCGCTTCTCCGAAACCTCCTCTTAAATGCTGATTCAATGGGCACTAATACAGTTTACCTCCTCTTTGCTCTGTTAGATGCTGGGCTGCTCCTGCTGTGTCACGTGATATGCTTCTCGCACAGTGCTTCATATATTTAAAAGCCTGTACAGCACCTGTCTTTTCTGCTTATTGCCTTGTCTCACTTCTCCCACAGACATCCTCTGCTTTATGCTTCATTATGCTGTTTACGAATAAAGTTTGTTTCTTGAAAACCCTGAATGAATCTGTGCAATTGTGTATCCCAAGCATGACAAGTGGTACCAGGAGTGGTTGCACAGATGGATCCAATGTGAATGTTTCACTTCCTCCAGACCCAGAGGTACTGCCTCCTGTTCCCACTGTTACTCATAAGGATCTGTTAGCAAAGGGTTTTTTACTTTGCCAATGGAAAATGGACCTGGATCACCCTGTTCGTGCTCAGTTGCAGTATTTAATTAATTTCATTCACGGCTGGGTGGAGGGGGACCTGTTCGAGCGGATTGTAGAGAAAGTAGTCAGTGATGTGGTACTGGTGGAGATTCCTGAAGTTCTCTGGGATGAGTTTTTTCGTCATGATATTAACTCATTCTCCACCTTGGACTCATGATTGGAAGGCTCCCAGGCTGCTCAGAGATGAGGTGGTGCATTTACTCCGCCAGGGGCACACTATCAACCTGCCCAAGATCGTCACAATGAACAGCAGGCTCAGTGCGCCGAACCTGAACATCCAGTTTCCTCAGAATGGCCATTACAGGCTTCTCTCGTTACTGATGTGACCACATCTGGAGAGGCTCCCGGTCGTATATACTGCTGTGCGTATTTCAGCAGTAGTGCCGAGCGCAGATGTTTACGATGTGATCAGGCTGGCCACCTCACCTGAGAATGTTGCCTCTCCCTTGCTCGGTCTTTGGAAGTCGGTTTAGCCGAGGTGTGTTGCTCCCATGTTCCTTCTACTTCACTAAAAAAGGACCACTCAATGATCTCCATGATGTTAGCAGGCCGCAAGATCACAGCCTTGTTTGACTCAGGTAGTGACCTTTGTGTTGTCAGAAGTGACTGCCTCAGCAGTACATCCCCATGTGGCACTGAGTCTGTGAACATACACTGTGTGCATGGGGATGTTAAGGACTATGAGACAGAGCTGCTTCCTTTAAAATATTTCGGATTCCTGCCCATGGCTCTTGCTGATTGGCAGGAGGAACGCCCTATTCCCTAGGCTCTTAGCCGATTTTGGGGCAACAGCTCTAGAGCTTCCTGTCATCATGAACAAAGGGGAGGATCAGGTGGCTGTCGGAGAAGGTCTTGTGCCCCAATTGGACATTGAACCCGATCTCTCCAGTGAGACCGGGAGATGACTCCTCCAATTTCCTAGAGCAGCTGGCTGGACAATCTACAACTTCTCAACTTGCAAATGCCACCAAACACAAACCGTGCACTTGCAGCATGCTGATAGCTCATTAAAATAAGCATTTATACAAGTTTGCTCCGCTAGTGACTCCTACTACCAAGAGTGTGTGACTGGAGGCTTGAAAAACCCGCAGTTTTTTGAGAAAGGCAGCTGCCTTTTTAGGGTGATTTCAGATCATTTAGTGGGTGAATTTATTGAACAGTTGTACCTAAAGTACATAGGGACATTCCTTTGCAGTTGGCCCATTCTCACATCTTGAGTAGTCACCTGGGAGCTGATAAGACTAGAGATGGTTTATCAAAACAATTTTAGTGGTAGAATATGGGCAAATATGTTGAATGATTCTGTAGTTTGTGTCCTGACTGCCAGATCTCGGCTTATAAACCTCCTCAGGCTCCCCTTCCTCCTATGCCAATTTTGGACATTCCTTTTCAACGGGTAGGACTAGATATTGTTGGCCCTCTTCCTAAGAGTAAAAATGGGTATCAATATATTCTTGTGTTGGTTGACTATGCAACGTGATATCCTGAAGTGGCTGCTCTAAGAAAAGCCAATTCCTCTTATGCTGTCAAAGCTCTGTGTGAGATTTTTACTTGTATCGGTATCCCTGGTGAAATTTTAAATGATCAGGGCACTTCTTTTACTTCTCACATAATGAAACAATTATGTGACAACCTTGCTATTAGGAAATTAAGTATGACTGTTTACCATCAGCAGACAAATGGACTGACTGAGCGATTTAACAAGACTTTGAAACAGATGATCAGGCGGGTTGCTCATGATGACCTGACTTCTTGGAACTCTGTCCTGCCTTTCCTTATGTTTGTAGTGCAGGAATTGCCGCAAGCATCCACTGGCTTGAGTCCTTTCAATTTGTTGTTTGGTAGGTGGCCACAAGGTATCTTGGATGTTGTCCATGAGGAATGGACAGGGCTCCAGACAAAAGCTCACAGGCCAAGCATTGCAGATCAGGTAATTTCGTTGCAAGATAGGATTTCTAAACTTTCTTCTATCACTGTGGAACATTAGCAACGAGAACAAAAAAACCCAGAAATGGCTATACAATAGACGCTGTAAGCTCCGTGAATTCAAACCCGGTGATTGTGTTTTAGTTCTGATTCCATCTGACCTGCACAAGTTCCTAGCAACATGGCAGGGTACTGCCACTATGGGGCCCGTGAATTACAAGGTCAGAATAACGGGTTGCTGCAAACTCTATACTACTTTCAATTAATGTTTTCCTTGCCTAACAATCACTTTTCTTTTGCCACTTTTTGTATTCATTGTACCTTGACTATATTTTTCCTAGCTGGACAACTAGTCGTAAACCTAAAGTGAATCAGAACATGCACTTTATTAAAGATTGACTGATTTTCTTCTAAACTGACAAAACAGTTGCACGCATTCTAAATATTGAAAATCTGCATTACACATTAGAGAACTATATAATATGTAAGGTAATTGTTATATACAAAAACTATAAGACAAAAACTATTAATAAAAAAATAAACATTTTTATAAACTGAAATAAAATAATTAGTAGTTTTCTTTATTTGCTAAAGGCACATTCCTACTGCTAGACTCTCCAATCAAGTCTTTAATCACCTTTAACCATTATATATCTTAACAACAACAACAACATTTATTTATATAGCACATTTTCATACAAATAATGTAGCTCCAAGTGCTTTACATGAAGAAAGAGAAAAAAGACAAAATAAATAAGAATTAAAATAAGGGAACACTAATTAACATAGAATAAAAGTAAGGTCCAATGGCCTGGGAGGACAGAAAAAACAAAAAAAAAGAGAAAAAAAATAAAATCTGCATGAGACCGCCCAGCCCCTTCTAGGCATTCTACCCAACATAAATCACCTTAATCAGTCCTCATTGTATTCAGGATTCTCATGGAAGAACTTGGTGATGATGGCCATGTGGACTTCTGGCCTTTAATCCATTAATTAATTAATTAATCAATCTCAGACAACTCATCCACTGTGAGTTATGCATCACCAGTGAATAGTGGCAAGTCTGGCTGTTGCAAATACGGATGTCCTGATTGATCGGCCACCAATCTAAATCAGCCGATTACACCTGCTTTTCTATGCTTTACTGTAATTAAGTTGCAGTGCTCCTTTATGCAAGGTAATGCAGTAGTTGAGGCAGCATGTTTTATTTATTTATTTGCTGAAAAATTTCCACAGTGTAAACAAAGAGCAACAATTCAAGCTTGTTTTACTAGACTGTTTCAGTTTATTTATCTGGTTGTCTGAATTTTTCATTTGGTACAGCAGAGGTCATCTTTGAAAATAAAATGTTTTTTTAACACACCGATGGAGAGAGATCCGCATACCTGAGCCGAATGTTATTATTGAGGAATCACTTGTGTTTTTAAAAGGTCATTGATAATTAAGTGATGAAATCCTAAGACGGCAGAATCTTTACTAAAGTTTGATAGCTTTCGCAAAGTGTGTATAACTAAACTAAAACTTTACTTTTTTTTCTGAAAAGGTCAAAAATAATATACAATATCAAAACTAAAAACCAGTATAAAAAGGAAAAACTATAATAGGCTTTGTTCTCTGCATACCAGGCAAAGAGATCCTTCACCCAAGGGCCCTCTTTACACCTGGCATTAAACATGCATTTTTATTTATCTGCTTGGATAGTGTGGAGGACTGCCGGCTTTGTGCTCCGGCCCTCACCCCCAGGCCGCCAGGAGGAGCTCTCCCGACAGCAGAATCGCGCCCCGAGTTCCAGCAGGGCCTCATGGACAATGTAGTGTTTATACACAGCCCTGCTGGATACCTTGGGGGCCACAGGGAGTCGCTGTAGGGGGGCTCGTGGGCTCTTATGTGCCCTATAACCTGGGAGTACGTCACGGTCACGTGACAGGAAGGAACGACGTGCTCCCGGGTTGAAGAAAAGGACTGTTTACCCTGACCTGGAAGGAATAAGGAACTGTGGACTGATTGGGCAGGAACACCTCCGGGTCAGGGTGTATAAAAGGACTAAGGGAGCTCCCAGACGGCGAGCTGAGCTGGGTGGTAGGAGGGCAACGCATCTGGGAGTGGAGGATTGTTGATTTATTAGTGTGAGTAGTTGGTTTATGAGTAGTGTGGAGGGTGCTTTGTTCACGTTAGTGTTATTTAATAAAGAAATCTTGGACTTTTATCCGGTGTCTGGAGTGGTAAAATTAGCTGTATTTGATAATAGCACTAGATGGCACATACAGTATTACATTAATAGTTGTGAACCTTTTTACAAACTCTAAAGTTACTTTACTACTGTTTGACGGTTGTGGAATGGGGACTATCTTTTAGTCCTGGACTGAAATAATACAACACCACCCCCACTCCTTGGGTGTTGGTAGAGGATGCATCATTTGATACAGTTGATCATGGTATCCTTATTGCCCATCTTGAGCAGTCCATGGGTGTTCAAGGAACTGCTTTGGATTGATTCAGGTCATACATCAGAAGCATTAGCTTTTCAGTCAGCCTAGGCAATTTCTCCTCTTCAGCCCCTCTCACCTGTGGGGTCCCTGAAGGACCTATTCTTGGGCCTATTCTCTTTTCTCTGTACGTGTTGCCGTTAGGATCCATTTTTAAGAAACACTATTTCTTGTCATTGTTATGCAGATGATACACAGGTAGATCATCCACTGAAACAGATCAAATCAAATTCTCTTTGATCTTTGTCTTAGAACTTTAAACAGAGTTTGTGTGTTTTGGACATTCTGATCGATCTTGTATTCCTGCAAGTAATCTTGGCTCTTTGACAAGTTAATGTAAACCTTTTGACAACTTACTGTAAACCCTTTACAAAAAATCTTGGTGTGATTTTTGATAATACCCTTATATTTGATAAACAAATCAACTCTGTTGTTAAATGTTTCTATCAGCGGAGGGTATTAGGCAACGTCAAGCCGTTTCATTCGGTAGATGATTTTGAAAAACTGATTCACGTGTTTGTGTCTTCTTGGCATGAGTGTTGCAATTCATTATACACTGTAGTTTATTCGTCATCTCTTGTTCATCTATAGTTATCCCAGAATGCTGCTGCCAGGATTTTAACAGGCACATGAAAACAGTATCACAAGTCTTAGCTTCTCTTCGCTGGCTTCCTGTTTGCTACAGGATCGAGCTTAAAATAATATTGTTTGTTTTTAAGTCCCTCAATGGTTTATCCCCTATTTGTCTTGCTAATTTCTTAAAACCTTATTCTACTTCACAGTCATTGAGGTCTTGCTGAAGTCTAGACTAAAGCTTAGATGGCACCTTGCTTTTGCAGTAGATGACCCCAAGCTTTGAAACAGTCTACATTTTTATATTGAGTCAGCACCAACTTTGGTTACTTTTAACTCTTGTCTGAAAGCTTTTCTTTTTGCCGTAGATTTTTAAACTTTTATTTATACCATTAATTATTATTTTTATGCTGTTAATCAGTTTTTGTTTATTTTTATCTATATAAGTATTTGTGTATTCATGGAAGAAGTTGACATGCAGTAATTGATAAGTGTAAATAAAACTGTTTTTATTTCATAAGCAGAGACTACGTTTTTGCTATTTTTATTTCCTATACAATATTTTACATTGAAGTATGGGATTCAGCATTTTTACCATGTTTGCTTTATGGTTGTTCTGCAGTGTTTCCTTGATCTTTAACACTTGGCTCATACCTTTGATAGATGTAACTTCTTAAAAATGCTTTAGCAAGTATATGGAGTTAAAAATATTCTTTGTTCAGAGCTGGTATAAGTGGGTAAGGTGCAGCCACTTTCCATTTATCCAGTATGATTTCACAGGAAGCTAACATCTATGCCAGCAGCATTCAATATCTGCAGAAATAATCCACCTAAAGGGAAACATGCAAACTGCACATACATGACACCTGAGTAAAGAATCAAATGTTCTAGATAACAGATCTACCACACATTTATTGTTTGTTGTAAAACTTAAGGATCATTCTGGCAAGATATGTGAGTGAAGCAGACGACTAGTGCTAAGGAGTATTTACTTTGTCTGAGCCAGGTAAAAGCCTATGTTCAAGACAAGCAAAATCAAGTAGCTTCCAACTTAAGTAAAGCCTTGAAAATAAAAGAACAGTTTTTAGTATTTTTAAAGGAAATTGACATTCAGGAAAATGTTTTACCTGCCGATTACTACTGATATTTTGTTGCAAAGAGACAATATTATGTGTTTCTTGATTCTTTTATATAGCTGTATTGAAATTCTGTAAGAAATAAACACCTTTTTTCTTAATGGCCGTGTTAACATTTCTAAAGTGAAAAATAACCTGGATATTGATCTCAGGTTGCATTGGTGAATTTTACTTTTGCAATTACATTGTGGATAGTTGCCCACAATGCACAAAGAAACAGCCTGGCAATGAGATTGCCTCTCTTTATGCTACTGTTAGAAGAGTTATTCATTAGCCCTTATTCAATATTCTTTGTTCTGATGGAAAGAACTTCAAATTGCAACACATTAGTTTAGAAGCAATGGCTTGTGGCCATGACACATATATTAAGAATAGATTTGATTAAAGAAAACATTAAATACAGTATAATGGGTGGGAATCAAACCTAGTCTGAACAGCAAACATGTTAATCACATCACACCATAATACTTCATACTACATTATATTTTTTGTACTATATATTTGTACTATAGAAAGTAGAAAATACAACATGAGTATGACATATGTCTCATAAACAGGCTGTTCAAGTGAGTGGCCATAACTTATCTCTCACTCTCAACACAGTGAATTCACTTCAACTAAGACTTCCGGAGAAACGCAGAAACGTTTGTGAATTTTTGCAATCTCTGTGCAATGCACTGTATAGAGATAAAACAACTTAACACTTGAAGCATAATAGCTGTTTCCAACTGGCATTGTGTTTTTATATCTTTAATCATTTCATCAGTGTGCATTTTAAGCTCCTGTCATTACTTGATTATTCCTATATTGCTGCTCTTTATACAATATGTCGTCATTGTTGTAACTCTGAAATTCTATTTTAAAAGCGTGATATTTTTTCTTTTTTTTATTATATAGAAAAAATCCTAATCACCACAAGCAGTATCCTTTAATGTTGGTACCCAGTTTGAATCGCTGTCACTCTCCTTCAGCTTGCACTAGACTGCATTTGCATATCCTTTTTACCTTGACAAATTCTCTTGTCCCCACAACATTACTGAATATTGTTTGCTATATGTGGTTCTTAGCAGACAACCATAAAATATTGAATGACAAAATATCACACTTATCACTCACAGTTTCACTATATATAATTGAAAAAAAAATCTGAAAACTATCAGCCCTCTAGTTATTTCAGTTAGGTAATATGTGGCTATAAACTCACTTGAAATTACCTTACAATGTTTTTTTACACCATATAAAATATGAAGAATATAGTCAGCATTACTTTGACGTGGGCAAATGAGTGAAGTGGGACCTATTGAACACAGCAATCAAGCTTGAGTAAAGAGCAGAGTAGTGGATGGCAGCTCACATGCAATGTTTTCACAAACATGGCAGCCCTGATTAATAAATGCAAATATAAGAATGGTGCATTTTCTTTGTGAAAAAGGAAGGACTGATGCAGCATGATACTGGATTGGAAATTATGTGCTTTTTAGGAGAAAAAGATATGTGCGCAGCTATATTGAAATGCAGTCACATGTACTGAATCACACAAATGAATTAATGGCACATGCTTACAGATGAAAAGTAAACAGAATGTTTATTCTTGCATTTGCATAAATTGTCATGTCTGCTGTGTCTATGAAAACACTACAAGTAAGCAGCATTCACTTGCAGATTACTCCCTCCACAATGTGCCACTTCAGGTGTTCTTTTCTCATTGTAAAGCTAATGCTAGCCACGTACATTGTATATCGACAGCTTTGCTGCTATATTACACACTTGGCACACTTTGTGCAGAACTGCTTCATGCATTATGAGTAAAGATAGGCATAACCACTGTTGAGCAAGGGATCAGAATTAAATACTGGGTGTACTGTCACATCCAATATTGGTTGCTGGTGTTCTGTAATGTTATGCTGGCCTTGCAAAGCATCATGGGTGTTTGTTAAAAAAAGGTTTGTCTAAGCTGTCCGCATCGTAAATTTCCAAGAAAAAATTTGGCAAACAAGGTCTCCAGCCAAAACAGCATATTGGTTGTAAAAAAACTTTGGTGAATTTCATCAATCAACACTACTATATGCTTTTTTATAATTATAAAGTACTAAGTGTTTTTTATTTTAATTCAATTTCTTATCATATTCCTCTTTTTACATTCATTTGGTATTTAGAATACTATTAATCCCCAAGGGTAAATGATCTTTACACATGACCTTTGGGTGTCAGACTGCAGGATCTAAAAAATAATTAACAAAAAATAGTTTAGCATATACATGGAAAATTAAAAAACAGATACACACACAAATAACCAGCAATAATCCCTTGTTAAAATTCCTAAATGCAATTTTAAGGAGTTAACAATGTAAAACCGAAAAAACAGTGGAACTTCAGTATATTTAATTCCTGGACGTGGTACACTAAGAAAAAAGTTTGAGTATTCCAGACTTACAGCTATCATGTAATATTTTAGAACATTAGAAAATGTTAGATAAGAACTGGCCATTCAGCCCAACAAAGTTTGCCAGTCCTATCCACTTAAATCCTTAAAAATAACATTGTTATGTTTTCAAGGTTCATAAAGTCCTACTGTCTACCTCACTGCTTGGTATCTTATTCGATGTGTCCATGGTTCTCAGTGTGAAGAAAAAATCCCTAATGTTTGTGCAAAATTCACCCTTTCATATTTTTAAATACTTTGATCATTTCTTAGTCTCTATTTGCTTAAACTGAAAAAGCTCAGCTCTTTTGATCTTTCCTCATAATTCATCCCTTGCAGTTCTGGAATCAGCTTAGTCACTCTTCTCTGGGCTTTTTCTAGTGCTGGTATGTCTTTTTGCAGCCTGGAGACCAAAACTGTACACGTTACTCACCAGTACATTTTAAAGCTTGAGCTTTGGATTTGTACACATTGTGCTATATAACCTAACATTCCGTTAGCATTCTTAATGACTTCAGAACGCTGTCTGCCAGTTAATAGTGATGAGTCCACTATCGCTCCTAAGTCCTTCTCATAAGGTGTACTTTTTATTTATTTATTTATTTTTTGGTATTCAAATGTAACATTTTTACTTCCTCTGTGTGATACTAAATTTACTTACATTAAAAATCATCTGCCACAAATCTGCCCAAGCCTGTATGCTTTCCAAGACCCTGTGCAATGATTCAATGGATTCTATATTATCTGCCAGTCTTCCTAGTTTGGTATTGACTGCAAACTCAGTTTTATATATATAAAATAGCAGGAGCCCTAGCACTGACCCCTGTGGAACACCACACTTAATGTCAGCCAATTCTGATAGAGTTCCTTACATAATAACCCTCTGCTTTCAGTGTTTTAGCCAGTTATATACCCATCTATACACTGCACCCTCAACTCCCACTTCTTTTAGTTTGAAGTAAAATCTCTCATGTGGTACCCATCAAATGCTGTCTGAAAGTCAATATAAACTATATGATATGTACTACTCCGCTGTGTTTTCCACAACAGTGAAAAGAAAAGGTTAAAATAAACAAATGAACACAGATACTGGATGGTGGATTTTTGTTTGTACCTTTGTTGCATAAGTTAGTTTATTTTATAAACTGGCACCCTGTGTGGAGATGACTTCTGCCTTCTACGTGGTGCTGGATATTACTCCTGCTTTGAATTGTGTAGCCTGGTTAAATTAATAAATGGATGGATAGACTTTGAGTTTAGTAGAGGCTAAATGTATTTTAAGTCTACTAGTTAATAAACCTTACTCCTTTGATTTTCACACTGGTGCCAGTTCATAGATATTTAACTTGCTTCTTATGGTGATTTAGCAAGGTATACTCTTTATAATAAAATGTTATTTCAGTAGTTTCAAAAGGTTAACTAGAAAAATATGCTGTACGTATAAAATAAGATCTAATTTTAACACTGAGTTTGCATGTAACTATTTACAGTAAGCTGATTTCTTTTAGTCTTCCTTCAACAGCAGAGCAGCTGTCCATATTGATGGATGATTCTTTCTACACTTCTGGCGACCTACCAGAGAAGCATAAGGGTTGTATATTTCCTTCCCTTATCAGCCTGTCTTCTGGAACTTATCTCTCACCCTGCTCTCAAAATCAATATAAATGGCAAATGAAATCTTTAAAAAGCACTTAGTTTCTTTAATCTGCTGAGATGCAACAAATTACCAGGGCAAGAAAGAAAAAATCATCGAATGAAAGGAGGCATTTCTGGACAAGTGAAGACAGCATTTACAGAGAGTGTGAAGTCAAAGGCAGTACATCTTGACAAGTAGCTGTATTGCTACTTAATCAACTGGAGAGTTAATTTTGAATGGTATAATTTCCAGATTAAATTGCTATTTTAAGGCTGTCTAAATAGTCCCACAAAACTAAATGTAAGGCATTTTAAAATTCAAAGTAGGAAGTAGCAGACCTTGAAGCTAAAATATTTTTGTTACATTCAAGAAGTTTCAAAAAGTTCCCATTAAGTAAACAAAACAAAAATACAGTATTTAAGACAGATACTGATTTATGAATGTCTTAGCCTTTGATTTTAATTACTAAACATTTAAGAAATTACCAGGTTTGAACTAAACTTTCAACAAACATATAGTATGTTTTTATTCACATTTTTGTGCACTTGTTAATAATAATAATAATAATAATTTACATTTATATAATGCTTTTCTCACTACTCAAGGCACTTTATTTACACTGAGGAAACCAATTCAATCAACACCAGTGTTTAGCACCAACCTTGATGATGTGACGATAGCCATTATTGTGTCTATACCCTCACCACATTTTGTTGAGAGAGAGAAAATTAGACAGGGGATGATTAGGGGGCCAGAATGGTTCAAGGACGTGATGAGCAGTTTAACCAGGACATCAGGATAAACCATACTCTTTTTGAAAGATGTTGAGGGAATCAATAACCACAGAGAGTCAGGATCTCGCTTTTATGTCTCATGGCACCATGTTTAGAACACAGTGTTCCCATCACTGTACTAGAGCTTTGGGATTCACGCACAGACCACTTGGGTAAGCACCTCCTGCTGGTATCACCAGCACTTCTTCCAGAATCAACCTAAGCTTCAACTACATGGTCTCCCATCCATGTACTGGCCAGGCGTGAACATGCCTCAGGTGGATGACCTGTTCTTAAGTGCAGGTGGTTCTTATGCAAGGTTCAGGAATCGCTTGTTAGGTTAATGTTTGTGCAGTTTAACAACTATGGGCCAGAGTTTAAGCTAGTTTTGAATGAAAAGTTTGATAATATTATTACATTCTGTTTCTTTCTTCCATTAGGTTTTGGTTCATCTTATTGCTATTCTGCGTAACTCTCCATGTTTTTTTTTTCCATGAGTGCAGGTCTATCTTTCAGCTATCTTCATTGACACAATTCATCTATCTCTTAAGTGGAATATTAGGCATAATATAAAATGTTCCTATGTTTGCATTCTTCCGTAACATAAACATTAATAAAACCAGTCCCTCTTTTGCTAATGACTAGAGAGACATGCAAGTTAATGCACCTTTCACACCACCAAAATACATCAAACAATTTTGATGCTGGTTCCTGGTCTAACTTGACTGGCATTTGATCACTGTGATACTCTCTGAGATTATCATTTGACAAAATACAGTCATATAGATTTAAATGCTAAGTAAATTGAAAGCATTGCAGCCACTTGCTGCTCATGAAAATATATTGGCTATGAGTTGTGTAAAACTAAAACAGGATTACATTAAGTTTATAATCAAACTGTTTTTAGAAGAATAATAACAATCCATAATACCATAGAAAGAATATGCACTAACTACATGCAGCCAGGTGTTTGCTAGCCTTGTGCTAAACAGCAATCAGTTGAAAAACTGATTTTCAGTGTACATACCTCTTCTTTTCACACCAGTATTCTGTACTTCTTTAAGACATATTACTAGCTTCTTTTACAGAAAGTACAAAGAATACACTTGTGGGATTTTTCAAAATTAGGGTGGCTTTCCTCAGTGTCTACCTTTATGTGAGCAAATGGTGTTGGACTTTTTCATAATTCATTGCTGGCGTGGGTTGCATGGGCTCAACTGGGATAAGCTACAAATGAAAGCACAACTGAGTCATTAAAGAAACATAACAGGCATCCTTCATTTTAATACAGGCTATGACCTTTAAGTCCCATCACTAAACTGGACAGTCTAGGTCAGACATGCACACACACACAATCCCAGGCAATGTGAGTTATTACCAGAATACAGTCAAAAATTGAAATCTTCTGCTTCTATAAGTAGTTATATCCTACACATTATTTTTTAAACATTCTTTTAAGACAGTAACCCTTTTAAAGTAGGTGTCTCTCAGCTTTGAACCCTAATGATGAGCAAGGCTTTCTACAAGCCTTGCTCTGAATTTTTTAAATGAAAACGCGTGAAGAAGCTGCTCACCATGTTTCCTAATATCACGAAGTATTGATGATCTTCCACAGACAGAATCATGCATGATTAGGTTATTTTGAACTTAACTTTTTTCAATACTCAGAGGTATTCTCCTCAATACAGAGAAGCAAAGGGAAGCAAAAAAGCAGTACAGCAAGAAAATATCTGGACACTTAAGCAACACCAGAGATGCACAGTCTCTCTGGCGTGGCATCCAAACCCCCACCACAGATGTGTGAAGGTGACATCACACTGCTTAACTGCCTAAATGACTTCTTTGGCCGGTTCGAGACACAAAAGAGCACACTGGCACAGAAAACCATTAATCCCCATAAGCAAACCCGGGCCGTATGTCGGGCCCCTGTCAGCGTGAAGAGAACCCTTTCTTGGATCAACCCATGGAAGGCAGCCGGACAAGACAACATACCTGGTCGTGCTTTGAAGGATTGTGCTGAGGAGCTCAAGGATGTCCATGCTGACATCTTCAACATCTCCCTGGATCAAGGTGCTGTTCCCACATGTTTTAAAGTCACAACCATAATTCCTGTCCCTAAGAAGCCCTTCCCATCAAGCTATAATGACTATCGGCCCGTAGCACTGAATTCCACCATCGTGAAATGCTTTGAGCGGATGGTTATGCAGAGCATTAGGTCCATTCTTCCCCTCTCCCATGACCCATTTCAGTTTGCAAACAGGTCCATACAGGATGCTCTTTCTGCTGCTGTCCATCCAGCCCTCATCCACCTGGACTCAAAGATCTCCTATGTGCGAATGTTGTTCTTAGATTTTAGTTCAGCATTCAACACAATCGTTCCCCAGCAGCTAATACAAAAACTCAGCCATTTGGGACTCAGGACCTCTCTCTGCAACTGGGTGTTGGACTTTCTTACAGGGAGGCCACAAAATGGCGAGTCGGCAATAGAACCTCTAAGACCATCACGTTGAGCACGGGGGCCCCACAAGGGCGTGTGCTCAGCCCGTTGCTCTTCACCCTGCTGACCCACGACTGTGTACCAATCTACAGTTCCATTCACATTGTCAAGTTTGCGGACGATACAACCGTGGTTGGCCTCATCACCAACAATGACGAAGCCAACTACAGGAACGAGGTAAGCCAACTGGTCCAATGGTGTAAAGACTACAATCTCTTCCTGAACGTAAGAAAGACCAAAGAGATTGTGGTCGATTTCATGAGAGGTCATTCACAGCACACCCCACTGACCATCGATGGTGTAGCTGTAGAAAGGGTGAGTAGCACCAAGTTCCTGGGGACGTACATCTCCGAGGACCTCTCCTGGTCAGATAACACCACATCACTGGCCAAGAAAGCTCAAACCCGCCTGTATTTTCTATGCAAACTGAGGAGAGCACAAGTTCCACCCCCCGTCATGTGCTGTTTCTACTGGGGCACAATCAAGAGCATCCTCACTAACTGTGTATCTATTTGTGGTATGGAAGCTGCATTGCCTCCTGTAGGAAGTCCCTGCAACGCATAGTGGATGCGGCCAGTAAGATCATTGGTGCCCCACTGCCCTCCCTCAAGGACATTTTCCACACCCAACTCACCCATAGAGCCATCACAATTGCTGATGACTCCTCCCACCCCTTTCACTCCCTTTTTAGCCTCCTCCCCTCAGGGAAAAGGTACTGGAGCCTCCGGGCCCGCTCCACAAGACTGTCTAACAGCTTCATCCACCAAGTTGTCAGGATGCTGAACTCTGTCCACTACCTTCCCCCCCTTGTCCTCTTCCCCTGGACCGTAACAAGTGTCACTATCTACCAAGTACCCCACCTCAGCTGGTATTATATAAGGACTCTGCTGCTAACTGTCTGTCTTTTTGTACATCTCATAAGCTACTCTATAATGCACCTTCTCATTTTTTTTATAATGTAATTGGCTTTTGCACTAATGACTATTGCACATTGTAAACAGGTCTACTTTGCAAGTTTTAATGTTATTTATCTTATGTTATACTTTATACTTTTTATATTTTATTGTACTACAAAGTTTAGAGAGAAACAGTATTTCGATTCTCCTGTATGTTCTGCACATATAGTGAATTGACAATAAAAGGCTATTTGATTTGATATTTAATTTGATAAAATTGTATTCTTAGTTTGTATGGTAAATACCTATCTAGTACAATACAGTAGAATCTTCAAGAACATCATGCCCCTAAAAAAAATTAATCCTGAAATGCAAGTCATATATAGCATGTGTTTTACATTAACAAGAAATTATTACCAGATCCATATTCAGACACCACCTCAGTTTGTGACTGTGTCTATAACTGGACCTGCATCTGTCTATGAAGCTCTATACTGTCAGTTCCTTCATTTTCACATTTTTCAAGGTTAATGAGTGGACAGTACTATAGGATTAGGACTATGTATATATCATATTAAGATCATTCATATATTTTTTAAAAGGCTGCTGAAAGAATCCCAGAAGTGAGAAGCTAGTTATTTACACTGAAGCTTTGACCTGGATTTCCAGTTAACTGTTGCATCAGTGTATCAGTAATGTTCATTGATTGTTTTGCTTTATACACTGTAGTGGCATGGGATGCAAGCACAGCAAACAAGCAAAAATACTATGAATAAGCGTTTTTCAAGATTTTTATTAATGCTTAATAAAGTTGTCATTTGTTAAAAAAAAAATCAAAGCCAATCTAAGCTATGAAGGTATTGCTTTAGTTTATTTGTGCATCATTTTGATGGCACTTGGATAAAGGAGTGAACAACCGACAGCTGGCATATATGTGTGTTTGCATCCTTCATTTGCATATATGTGTGTATATATATATATATATATATATATATATATATATATATATATATAT
>JANRMT010062813.1:113937638-113954322 GCA_026402145.1 Polypterus bichir lapradei
TCAAATCTCACAGCTTGGATTGCTGCTGTCATAATCGGTTTGAGTTTCATGGTTTGTTTCAATTACGACAGTATTTGTAGGACTTGTGTTGAAGAGACATTCGGCATCTGTCAAGCGTTGTAAGCATACAACCAGTTTGATTGATAACTTCACATCCAGCTTTTGAGAGTTTAAACATTTCTAAACATCAAAGTGTCCACTACTGAAATCGTCACCTGTGAATCTAAGATGTTTAAGAGGCATTGGCGGTTGTCCAAAGGTTTAAAATATTTGGCCATTTCGGTACACTTAAGCATTTCACTCTTATAGTGCTCCTGTGTGGTATAATTATCTCCTGTACCGTCATCAGTCCACACCTTGAACCTGTCCCAGTCATTCAATACATAAGACACAATGTTCCTCCGGATATCAAGAGTGAGCCTGATATGGCCGTGCAATATGTAACAAAGAGAATGGAAAAGGCAGGTGACATCTCCGGGCATGGAAACCACTTGGTAAGTGACAGTTCTTTGATCGATGGTGATCACCTCGATAGATATGTTAATGGGGGTATGGTTGGAATGATAAAGGAAATGGGTACCTGAACAATGTAAAGTAAGTCTAAAATACCTACACAATAACTATAATCGTAATAAATGAACAATAAAACAGCGGAGAAGCCGTGGATTAAATAAAAAGGCTGTAGTTATCAGCAGGGAGACGTGAATACTGTGGCGAAGCAAGGAAGGGAATGTAGAGACTGGAGCGACAGATGGCCTTATATAGGCAGGCAGCCAACAACGTGGGAGGCGTTGGGATGGGGGACCCAACGCCGCCTCACACGGTGACCGAGCTGCAGGCTATGGACATATATATGTACTTAAGTAGGATTCAGTTAGCGTTGGGAACCCGTGTACCAAATTTCTTGAAGATGGGCCCATAAGTAACAAAGACCGTTGAAAAGTTCAATATGACGGCCGACAGTGGCATCATATCACTGAAATAAGTACCAAATTTCAGCCTTCTACCTACACGGGAAGTTGGAGAATTAGTGACGTTGGAAAGTTCAATATGGCAGCTGACAATGGCGTCACACCACCGAAATAAGTACGTACATTGGTTTCGGTTAACGCAGGGAAGCCACCTACCAAATTTCGTTAAGATGGGGCCATGAATAAGAAAGTTCAAGATGGCGGACGCTGTTGATTGTTATGACCGTTACGCGTAGAATTTCGAAATGAAACCTGCTTAACTTTTGTAAGTAAGCTGGAAGGAATGAGCCTGCCACATTTCAGCGTTCTACCTACACGGGAAGTTGGAGAATTAGTGATGTTTGGAAAATTCAATATGGCGGCCGACAGTGGCGTCATACCACCGAAATAAGTACGTACATCGCTTTTGGTTAGCGCAGGGAAGCCACCTACCAAATTTCGTGAAAATGGGGTCAGCCTTCTACCTACACGGGAAGTTGGAAAATTAGTGACGTTGGAAAGTTCAATATGGCGGCCGACAGTGGCGTCATACCATCGAAATAAGTACATACATCGGTTTCGGTTAGCGCAGGGAAGCCGCCTACCAAATTTCGTGAAGATGGTGCCATAAATAAGAAAGTTCAACATGGCGGACTTTGTCGAACGTTATCGACCGTTATGACCGTTACGTGTAGAATTTCGAAATGAAACCTGCTTAACTTTTGTAAGTGAGCTGTAAGGAATAAGCCTGCCATATTTCAGCCTTCTATCTACACGGGAAGTTGGAGAATTAGTGATGAGTCAGTCAGTCAGTCAGTCAGTGAGTGAGTGAGTGAGTGAGTGAGTGAGTGAGTGAGTGAGTGAGTGAGTGAGGGCTTTGCCTTTTATTAGTATAGAGATATATATATATATATATATATCTATATATATCTATATATATCTTCATATCTATATATATATCTTCATATCTATATACATATCTACATATACACATATATACTGTATATATACATTCACCTAAAGGAATATTAGGAACACCATACTAATACGGTGTTTGACCCCCTTTCGCCTTCAGAACTGCCTTAATTCTACGTGGCATTGATTCAACAAGGTGCTGAAAGCATTCTTTAGAAATGTTGGCCCATATTGATACGATAGCATCTTGCAGTTGATGGAGATTTGTGGGATACACATCCAGGGCACGAGCTCCCGTTCCACCATATGCCAAAGATGCTCTATTGGGTTGAGATCTGGTGACTGTGGGGGCCATTTTAATACAGTGAACTCATTGTAATGTTCAAGAAACCAATTTGAAATGATTCGAGCTTTGTGCCATGGTGCATTATCCTGCTGGAAGTAGCCATCAGAGGATGGGTACATGGTGGTCATGAAGGGATGGACATGGTCAGAAACAATGCTCACGTAGCCCGTGGCATTTAAACGATGCCCAATTGGCACTAAGGGGCCTAAAGTGTACCAAGAAAACATCCCCCACACCATTACACCACCACCACCAGCCTGCACAGTGGTAACAAGGCATGATGGATCCATGTTCTCATTCTGTTTACGCCAAATTCTGACTCTACCATTTGAATGTCTCAACAGAAATCGAGACTCATCAGACCAGGCAACATTTTTCCAGTCTTCAACTGTCCAATTTTGGTGAGCTTGTGCAAATTGTAGCCTCTTTTTCCTATTTGTAGTGGAGATGAGTGGTACCCGGTGGGGTCTTCTGCTGTTGTAGCCCATCCGCCTCAAGGTTGTGTGTGTTGTGGCTTCACAAATGCTTTGCTGCATACCTCGGTTGTAACGAGTGGTTATTTCAGTCAAAGTTGCTCTTCTATCAGCTTGAATCAGTTGGCCCATTCTCCTCTGACCTCTAGCATCAACAAGGCATTTTCGCCCACAGGACTGCCGCATAATGGATGTTTTTCCCTTTTCACACCATTCTTTGTAAACCCTAGAAATGGTTGTGTGTGAAAATCCCAGTAACTGAGCAGATTGTGAAATACTCAGACCGGCCCGTCTGGCACCAACAACCATGTCACGCTCAAAATTGCTTAAATCACCTTTCTTTCCCATTCTGACATTCAGTTTGGAGTTCAGGAGATTGTCTTGACCAGGACCACACCCCTAAATGCACTGAAGCAACTGCCATGTGATTGGTTGATTAGATAATTGCATTAATGAGAAATTGAAAAGGTGTTCCTAATAATCCTTTAGGTGAGTGTATGTACTGTGTATATACATATGTATGTATGTATGTATATGTATGTATGTGTGTGTGTATGTATATGTACAATGTCCCAATCATCAGAAGGCACATTTAGCTGATGGTTTAAATAGATAACTATAGAAGTTAAACCACAGTTTCAGCAATAACTTAAATGCTTAATTTTTAATATTTTTTACAGAAACATTAAAAGCACTAATTAAAGATTACTAATACCCGATTCCTACTTATTTTCTGAAATGGCGCCCTGAAGCATATTTTTCTGAGACAGTGTTGCAAACAGACATTGCTATAACTCAGTTCTCAAGTTGTGAATTCAAGATTCTAAATACTTTGCTGTCTCCCAGTCTGAATGTATGGGTCTGGCAGTGATGATTCCTCTCCAAGCAAAGTGGGTAGCGGCGTGCCACTTATAACTTTGCCTAGGGAAGCAAAAATTCTAGAGCTGGCTCTGCTTTCATTATATGTCCTCTCTTGTGTTGTACTCAGTATCCCCTGAAAGACAGTTTAGTTTATTTTAGATTACTTTTAACTTTTAAAAAACCCTTTTTATAGGCTACGCACTAACAGCCATTACCAATTAATGGTTTGCATTAGGTGTTATTGCAAATACTGAAGACAGCTTTATTGAGAGAGCATGTCAGTTAACTGTGACATAATTAGTTCAAGAACATTGAAATGTACAATGAAACAAGAAATTCTTTTCACTTTATTGTCCTGCCCTTTGGAAATTCTAAAATACCAACACCATATATTTCTGCATTGAGTCTTACAGGTGATCAAAACTTGCCATACCTTTGAACCACACCATGTTCCTATTTTATCAGTCCTGACTTTTACAAAAGAAATCCCTTATACATTTTTATAATGAAATTTCATATATGGAGCTCATGGAGTTTGATATCTCTTGGTTATATAGTCATGTTTTTGTTTCTTTTTGTTTAGCTCTTAGAGGGGAAAAAATTTCAGAGTTATGATTATTAAAACACAAATCAAATAATTAAGGCAATATAAGTGTTTCATTCTCAGTAGTAGTCAAGTACTAATTAATAAAGTGGCTGAATTGAAAGCCTTCTTGTGCCCAACAGCAGTAAATTTAATGAAACACTATAGTTAATGTCCTCCAAAAAGCTGAATGATGTATTTCATTGTGGTAGTGGAAGCCGTATCTTTCATGGACCTACGTTCATTTTGTAGCATGTTCTTTGACAGCAGCCTGATTGTTACAAATGCAGTAAATATATACTTATATAAATGACTAATGCATCTCAACAATTTAAAACACAATTTGCTATAATTCAATAATTGCCATCTTGTGATTCACTTGACAAATGCTCATGGACCACATTTTGATAAGCGTGCACAGGGCATTGTCTCCCTTGGAACCATAGATTGCAGTCCCTCTGGGTTGTGGCAGTGCCAAGGATTCCCACAGAGCATCTTGGGGACTGAAGTTCTTTGGCTCAGCCCTGTTGGGTTCCATTGGTGCTGCCAGGAGGTGCAGTATGAACTTGCAAGCCCTACTTGGCTTGGCTCCAGGCTTACCCGGAAGTGCACCCGGGACAGGACTTTGGGACACCAGAAGTACTCCCAGGTTTTGTATGAAGAGAGCAGCCCTGCTTTAGTCTGGGAGCCAGAGTCGGGAGGAGGACAATGCTTTCTGGGAGGAGTGGAGGCACACAGGGGACGATGGAAGACAACTTGTTTGCAGAGAATTTCTGTGCTATTAACTGTAGTCTCTTTGTGGTGTGAGAAACAATTCTGTGATTTTGTTTACTCCCAGAAAAATGAGCCAAAAGCGTTCATTTTTTTCAACAAGAATAATGTCATTACATGTAATAGATGTAAATACCAAAACACCAACATAAATACAAGAGAAAATGCTGTCTATTGTCCACTGCTGTACTGATGCAGATTTAGTACACCTTCTTCGTGTGATATGTTTTGAGACAGTCACCAACCTACTGCACAATGTTGCAATCATGGCAGTAAAAAGCCTATTTCTTTGAATGCTTTTCTTATTTTTTTTATTGCTTGCAAAAAAGAGTATAAAATGTCAGTGTTTGACCAGCACGATTGATTTGCCACTTGTGTTCCTGATAGCCATCCCAGAGAAGTCTTAGTGACTACCACATTTGGTGACACAAATATTGACAGTTGCCACACTGAACAGTGCTTAGAAAGCTAATGTCTTGATTATCCTAGCTCTTGATCACAATTATTTTGCCATTTTTGTCACACAGCTACTGTTGCTCCATAGTAAAATTTCACACAACCAAACTCACTGGGCTTATCATGGCAGTTTGATTGTAGGTTGCTATTTCATCCCATTTTTTGACTATATCTGATGACCAATTCACATCATCACAATCGCTCAATTTGAACAATGGTTCAGTTTATTCTAAAACTACCCTTATGGCTTTACATTTGCCATTGTTTGTTTTTGGAGGCTCTGCCACATTCATTAATTTTTTTTTTGCTGCATAATGTTATTTCATCCAATAGATGGAAGCATTTAATCCGGCTTAACACTATAAAGTATATTATTATACATCACTCCAGACATGACTTGGGTTTAATCAGAATTTCATAGAGTTCTGAGCCCAAGTCATGCTCGTGGTTATTGCCAAGGAGGTTAGGCCACCACAGCTTGATTCCCAAAATACAGACAACCAAATGCTCAGCTATAAAGTCTTCCTAGATTATTGATCACTTTTGGATTGTTAGGTAATGTAAATATGATAGATACTTTATTAATCCCCAAGGGAAAAGCCAAGCAAAAATGACACCTTTTATTGGCTAACTAAAAAGATTACAATATGCAAGCTTTTGAGGCAACTCAGGCCCCTTCTTCAGGCAACATGTAATCCCCAAGGGGAAATTCTATTATAATCTATTATATATCTATAAATAAATTCTATTTTAGCAGTGTGCACTAAGTATATGAATACAAATTTAATTCTGATTTCTGAAATAAATAAATTGATGTGTCCATTTTGAGGCTCAGATGCTCTTACGAACAATAGATCAAAAACAGGCTACCCTTTCTTTGTAAGGATTTAGAAAACAAAGATATGTCTTTCGCAATGTAACTTAAAAGCCATTCATGACATATTAATCTCTTTCTAGGGCATTTGATTTAGCATACCACAAAACAAAATTATTCTTTTTGGAAGCTCAAGAAATGTCAATAACGTTCAGCTATGGTAATCTTCAAATGATAAACAGTTTTCTAATAGTAGTAAGGAGATGAACTGGTAAAAGAGTAAACTAAACTTGGGTTAAGCAAAATATATACCATAAATACAACTATACAATTGATATGTTTAAACTTTACCTATCTGCTTGTAAAATACATACTTTTCTAGTTCTGAAATATTGAAAATAAATGTAATTTTATATTGTGCAAGATTTAATCACTCATTGCTACTGAGTAAAACTGAGCTTTCTAAAGTAATAATTTCAGGACAGTTTCAGCATGTTCTTTTTTTTAATCAATTGTTGTTTAATATAGATGTGTATATTTTTGCTTATTGTTGGACATAAATGCTTGATCACTTCTCTCTAGGTCTTAAGTCACTTTTCAGGTTGAGTATCTAACCCCTTGTTCCTTAAGCTGTTCAGTAGCAAAACTAACAATAAACTCTTAAAAATGAATGAAATAAGTAAATGTATCATTGGCAGTAGAGCATTTAGCTACATGTCACTCATTTAATGTTTATATTCTGTTGCGTGCTCTTTAACCTTATGTTTGTTTTTCTACAAATACTATTTTGATATAACATTTTATTTTATGTCCTTTTCATTGCTTTAATCCTTTTTCTCTTTACTTTGTACATGTGAAAATAATGATCCTGTAAACCTATAATGAGCCTATAAGCATGCTGCATTCCTGTTGTATATTTTTGTTCCTATGTTTGCCTAGATCATGAATAAACCTTTTGCTTTTAAATCATATTTTTGTATTCTCTAACTCCATTTTTCTCATTTACCAATAACTCTAAGTAACATATTCATATAATTACTCTTGTCCAAAGCTGGCAACAGTCCTGTGCACCAATGTGAAAGTAACATTCATAGAAATAACTATACTGTATTGTTAAAGGGTCTATTGCAGACAATGCAGACCAAAATGAATGCATATATCTATACTAATAAAAGGCAAAGCCCTCACTGACTCACTCACTCACTCACTCACTGACTTACTCATCACTAATTCTCCAACTTCCCGTGTAGGTAGAAGGCTGAAATTTGGCAGGCTCATTCCTTACAGCTTACTTACAAAAGTTGAGCAGGTTTCATTTTGAAATTCTACGCATAACGCTCATAACGGTTGACAACATCCGCCATGTTGAACTTTCTTATTTACGGCCCCATCTTCACGAAATTTGGTAGGCGGTTTCCCTGTGCTAACCGAAACCAATGTACCTACTTATTTCGGTGGTATGATGCCACTGTCGGCCGCCATATTGAACTTTTCAACAGTCTTTGTTACTTATGGGCCCATCTTCAAGAAATTTGGTACATGGGTTCCCAACGCTAACTGAATCCTACTTACGTACATATATATACGTCCATAGTCTGCAGCTCAGTCACCATGTGAGGCGGCGTTGGGTCGCCCATCCCAACGCCTCCCACGTTGTTGGCTGCCTACCAATATAAGGCCGTCCGTCGCTCCGGTCTCTACATTCCCTTCCTTGCTTCGCCATGGGATTCACGTCTCCCTACTGATAACTACAGCCTTTTTATTTAATCCACGGCTTCTCCGCTGTTTTATTATTCGTTTATTACGATTATAGTTATTGTGTAGGTATTTTAGACTTACTTTACATTGCTCAGGTACCCATTTCCTTTATCATTCCAACCGTACCCCCATTACCATGTCTATCGAGGTGATCACCATCAATCAAAGAACTGTCACTTACCAAGTGGTTTCCATGCCCGGAGATGGCACCTACCTTTTCCATTCTCTTTGTTACATATTGCACGGCCATATCAGGCTCACTCTTGATATCCGGAGGAACATTGTGTCTTATGTATTGAATGACTGGGACAGGATCAAGGTGTGGACTGATGACAGTACAGGAGATAATTATACTACACAGGAGCACTATAAGAATGAAATGCTTAAGCCCTTCACCTATGGTTCTGCATGTGAGTTGATGGCTGCCGCTGAATTGCTCGGTTGTCGCTTTCAAGTGTACCAAAATGGCCAAATATTTTACACCTTTCGACAACTGCCAATGCCTCTTAAACATCTTAGATTCACAGGTGACGATTGGAGTCATGGACACTTTGACGTTTATGAATGTTTAAACTCTCAAAAGCTGGATATAAAGTTATTGATGAAACCGGTTGTATGCTTACAACGCTTGACAGATGCCGATTGTCACTTCAACACAAGTCCTGCAAATACTGTCGTAATTGAAACAAACCATGAAACTCAAACCGATTATGACAGCAGCAATCCAAGCTGTGAGATTTGAAACAAGATTACTGTTCACATGGCCAACTGTAAGTTGCATGCTCAAGAGTAAGCTCAGCGCACAGCTTGGTCATATTACAACCGGAGGGCCGAACTCACAATGTGGTATACGCATATTTTCCCTCAGTTTAAAAAGGTTTAATTTTCTTCTTAATAAAAATTTTGATGCAGTACTTCGCCGCTGCGAAGCACGGGTATTTTGCTAGTAGTGTATATATGTATATGTATATAATATATATATATATATATATATATATATATATGAACCCATAGATTGATCAAGATGTCCTATTCAAGGATTATGATTAATGTAAATTTCAGAAAAATAAAGAGGTTTAGTAAAATGCAGGATTTGAAACAAAAGTCATTCTTTTTGTTTTTGTTTTTTTTTCCCCAAAACCAGTTATTTGAACTTAGGGCATAGGCCTAGAGCATATCAATGTAACTCTGAATACACCAACCCATTACAATGTAGTCTCTCTCTCACACACATGCACACACTATCTCACACTAGGCCAATTTGGAGTTCTGAAATAGATGACATTTTATATTAAATTTCACATTACAACTGTGCTGACCTTTTTCTGGACAGAGATACTTGCATAAACATATATAAACTTTTTTTTTTGGACACACTATTAGTTGCCTTTAGCAAAGCTTAAAAATGAGTAATCCTTAGTGAAAAACATTTGCTAATTGATTTTAGAGAAAGAAAGCACTCTTTATCAGACTTATATTAAAAGGTTTGAAGTTCTAGGACTATGTAGACCACTTATGTGAATCCATTATGGGAAAGCAGACATTCCCTCTTGGCATTCATATTTGAGGATTAATTTTTTCTACATATAATGCAACAAGCCTGAGGGAATTGTCAGGACAGCAGTGAATAAAGTTCAGAAGTAGATCTGGTCTCTTGCCAGGTTATGATAGCTTCTGTGCTATTGAATTGTCATAGAAAATCCTGACTATAAACATTACTAAACTGTCACTACTTGTGAAATGCTAGAAAACATTTTTTTTTTTCTTGGAACATTTTCAAACCCACTTAATCTTTTTTTTAGGGTTGTGTACTCAAAGATATCCCAGCTGCATTGGGCTTAAGGCAAATAACATTACTAAACAGGGTGCCAGTCCATAGTGGAGTACACTCACTCACACACTCACACTAGGACAATTTGGAAGTGCCATTTAATGTAACTTTACATTTTTTGAGTGCCTGGATTAAATCCCACAAAGATACTATATAGAGGGAATGTGCAAAATAACTGGACACAACATTCAAACCCAGGATGCTGGAACTGTGAGGCAGCACTCCTGACCATTATGCTGCCATCATGGTAATGCAACCAATCAAGGTCTACAGAATATTATTTTCTTATAAACAGTCTAAGGCAGTATAAAAAATCTAATTAGTGTCATTATTTCATGCTTAATTTCAAGTTACTAGCACATTAGTGCAATGCATACAAGTTAAAGCTCTCTAAGAAATATTAAAAAGTTTTGTCAAATACGTAAATATCAACCACAACTCTAAACTTGAAAAAGCTGGTTCAGATAATGGATAGATGAAAGCAATGCCATTCTTTAGAGATTTTCAATCTTTGCATTTGTGCTGGTTCTTTAATTTTTTCTACTGTTTGCTTAAAATCCAGTTTGATGTTGACATTTTAGGTATTTATGTTATGTTTGTTTGGTGATAAGAAAAGATATTTCATTCTTTAAATTCCAGACCTTCTCTAACCATAAGTATTCCTTTCTTAGTCTTAAATTCAAAATCAAATTTACTAACAACTATTGTCACATTAAGGTGTTAGCCTGTCATCCTAACTGAGTATCTATTTAATTAGGATTCTCACTCTAGTTTAGTGGGATATTATGTCAATATATATTATGTTTTAAATAATAGATAATATTCTAATTTATTATAATGCTTAATTCATGTAATGTAGTGAGTTTTATAGTGTGCTTCCAGATGTAATTTATTTTGTTTCATTTTTGTTGCTGACATTTTTTTCCTTAGATATGTCATGGAGCATTAAGTGATTTGATTGAATTGGCGAAGTTTCAGGACCATATACAGTATTTAGAGAGTTTTGGTGAGGAAACAGAATGGATGTCTAGAATGATAGAGCTACAGGGATCTTCCTTCCCTACTGGAACTGGGTCTAAAGTTTGCCAATTTACTTGAAGGTGGTCAGGTTAGGTTGGGGAGCATGGCACTGGTACAATGTGTTGCCGGACCCACCACATGACAACAGCTTGGTATCCTGGTTGACAACCCCCAAGGCAGATACGCGGTCCAGTCCCACCCTCCAGAAATGACCCTCTATCTGCTGCAGCCAGGTGTTATATGGGAGTCCCCTTGGCCTGGTTCTGCCACCTGGATCTTCAACAATGAGGATCCTGCGAGTTGGATCACCCTCTGGGAATTGTGCCACATGGCCATAGTGCCGTAACTAACGCTCCCTCACATGGACAACCACTCATTCAACACAAAGTCAAATCAGTGATGCCCAAGGATTCTCCAAAGAGACATAGTACCAAAGGAGTCTAGTCTTTGTCTCAGGTCACTGGATAGCGTCCATGTCTCGCAACCATATAACAAGACAGGAAGCATCAGGACTCTAAAGACTTGGACCTTTGTCTTTTTGCATAGATATCGTGAGCAACACACCCAGTCCATGCAAGCACTGAACCAAGTAGGAGCAAGAACACACCCATGATGAACTCCAGAATCAACTGGGAAAAACGCAGAGGTCCTGCCTCCACTCTGCCCAGCATTCACAGTACCAGTGAACAGGCCATCCATGAAGTCTCAGGATGTCCCCCAGGGCATCTTGATCAACTGAGTCGAATGCTTTATGAAAATCAACAAAGGCTGTAAAGAAACTCTGCTTAGGCGTAAAACCAGACTGCTCCGGTCGCTGGTAGGTGAGCAAGTGATCACAGATCCTATTGAGGATGACCCTAACAAGGACCTTACCCAGCACAGAGAGCAGTGTTTTCCCCCTGTAGCTGCCACAATACAAATTCAAATTGGAGTTATTTGCATTAGTGCGATTCTCAGTTGTTGGGCTGGATGTTTTATAGCAAATATCGCATCTCACTTTCATAAAAAGGACTGGCAGGAGAAAGGTAATACTGTTTGAGTTTGTTGTTTTTTTTTATTGAACATGTAAACCTGCATTTTCTTTTCTTTTTTTCAAGTAATTAACTACCAGTGTAATTTCCACTATTTGTAGCCAATAGCTGAGAGTTCCAAAGTCATTTTAATTATAGTAAAGTTTTACATTTAAAAGTTAAATTTGTTTGGCAGATTTAATGTAGCCCTCTTCTATGAATAACAACAGCACCAGATTATCCACATAGATTGGGAACTTTCATATAGAATGTTGTCAGGGGCTGTAGATATCTGTATCTAGTTTATCAGTATGCATGCTGTATTAAACTATACTTTAAATACTCTCTCCCTATACAATTAATTTATTTGGTTATTAATTTTTACACTGCATTTTATCATTTGTACACTGATGACAGTAGATATTTCTTTATGGCGGTACATTTAATATATACTGCTCATCTCATCTCATGCTTTTCCTTTAGAATCATTTTATTTTATGCTATTAAAGCTGATGAATCTGACTATCCATCCATCCATTATCCAACCCGCTATATCCTAACTACAGGGTCACGGGGGTCTGCTGGAGCCAGTCCTAGCCAACACAGGGCTTTAGGCAGGAAACAAACCCAGGGCAGGGCGCCAGCCCACCACAGGGCTGAATATGACAACAAGCTGCAAAATAAGTACTGTATGCTGTGTAAAAAAAGAAAAATCAGTACTTGCTGGATTTTATTTTGTAAAATAGTGTTTCATTTTGTGAAATAGTGTTTCTGGAAAAAAAGAACAGGGGTTACAGTTTATTTTAAGGTAATTTAGAGGAGTGTGATGTACCTGACTGAATGGAGTACCTACTTAATGCCATGTGAATGTTTATGGTTTCATTGCAAAAATATTTTAATTATTTAAAAATGTTATTTTATAGAATTAGTAAGTCAGACATATTCGATAATAAAAAAATATTAGACTAGCATGCTAAATACAAAGTTACATTTTGTTTAGTATAATTATTTTTATTGGAATGTCTCCTCTGGCCTCTTGTAACACGTTCAGCCAACAAAACCCAGAGCTAATAGCTGATGTCTTTTTTTTTTCCCCCACAATGTTCACAACCCATAACAGACCATGAGTGTTATGATACAGAAAGCATGTTCCAAAAAAGACATGCCTATAATAAAAAAAATCTTGCATATATTTACACTTTTTCAAGGTTAAGCTGTCTTAATATGAAGTGGGCAGTTACTGTGATTTGAGTTTCGTTAATCAGTTCCAGCGTCATCAGCTGAGCTCTCCAGAGCAAACTTAATGTAGAAGTATTTCTAGCCAATAAAATGAAATATTTATAAGAACTGGAACACCTGCAAGCAATGAAGATATTTGTGGTCCATCATTATTAGTAAAAGCAGAGTCAGCCAAAAAATAAATACCATTTAGTTGGGCTAACTGCAAAAACACATACATATTATCCATGTGTTATTTCTTAACAACTAAAGTCTTGAAGATTTTAACCTATATACCTGTTATCAGTGAATAGTAAATTGAAGGTTGTGTGCTTCTTTGGAGCTGGAAAACCTAGTTCAGTTCTACAACCACCTTTACTTACCATTGTTATATCCACTTTACCTGGTAAAATGCAGTGGACTGAGATACATAAATCAATTGGTCCTGATGTATAAAAGTATCTGTTTTCTATCTTGTGTTACTGTATCTTAACTGTTTAACTTAACAAGTGTGAAGATCTTTAATATTCTCACCGATGACTATGCTGTATTTAAATCACAGTATCATTATCAAAGCTTTGCAAGGTTATATGTTAAAATTGTGAATATTATCATGTATGATCTATGCATACCAACATAAAAATAAGTTTCAATTTGTCACATCTGCACAAAAAACAACTCTTATTAGCTTATCTCATAAAATTAATCTTAAATAATTCACGTGTTAATAGGCTAAGCCAGCTGAAACTTTACTTATAAGGATACCTATTGATAATAACATTTTTAAATGGTATGTAGCTAAAATTCTCAAATGTGCTTAATGCACTGTTAGGCTTAGGGGGCCTGGAGCCTATCCCAGTAGAATCAGGTCTAAGGCAGGAACCAGTCCTCTGGAGTGCAATCCTTTTTGGACCCTGGTGACATTCACAGAGAGCAGCTTTAGAGTCTCAATGTTTTGAAATATTGTAGCAAAAGAGAAGTATCTGAAGAAAAATTCTACCTAGTCACAGGAAGAATATGCAAATTCCACAAAGAAAACATGTGTTTGCAGGAAGTGCCATTTTGAAATTAAGCAACTATTACAATTTAAATGATAAAAAAATATTGCATACTCCATTTATTCTTCTTCTCATTTTACTTGACACTTGAAAACATCTAGACCTAGTTAAATTAAATATGAGTACTATATTTTTTGTGGTGAAATATTTATTGAAGCTTTAAATAAAACAAATAAAAACTAACAATAATGACACCAACAGGTTCCTCATAAATTAAACAGTCCAAAAAAAAATCTATTACATAGGCAGCAATAGCATTAAAAATATAACCCCACCACACACCCACAATATTTGCCTGATATACTGAAAAGGAAAAAAGAAAATGGCCTCAGCCATTATGAAGCCCAAACGTCAGACCTCACCAAATCCAGGATTTAAGGAACAGGAGGAGTTGGAGGAGTAGAGAGACAGCAACCATCGGTCATCCGGCTCTGTAGATTTTCCACTAGAACACATTTTGTAATATATGAAGCTGATGATAGATTGATCATTGTCTCCGAGAATTCTAGGGAAGTAAGGTTGAAAAATGAGGCTTGCCAAGATGCAAAGAAGAAAGAAATATCAGACCATCAGATTCCCAGTGAGAATCTAAAAATGTGTTTGTAGAGTTTGTTGGGTAGAAGTGAGAAACAGAGACTAGAAGCTCATAGAAGAGGATGATTTGATGAAGGAAATGGATTTTAGTGTGAAAAACAATCAGGAGAAATTTAGTGATAGACAACCACAAAGCCAAGGCAAGGGCAATTCCAAAACATATGTAAAAAAAGTACCTGGGACGCTCACCTAGCATAAGGGACAATGGGAGTAGTGGTCAGACCCATGGCAAGACTGAGTACTGTACTTAATGACAGAGTTCCTTTCTTACAATTAGGTTTTAAGCAAATTTGTCGAGTGAGAAGCTGCCCCTTACTGATGTTTCAAGCATACTATACTGGTAGTGGGTTTGTGATGCAAAATGAGATGCTTGAAATTGAGACGCTGCAATGCCATTTCCATTAGAAATATTCCTGTATAGCTGTTAAGCGTGGGTTGCATAGTTGCACAAGAGACAGGAAGAAGAGACTAGGTTTCTTAGGGGAAAAATAGCTTTAGTCTCAAGGCTTTATTCAAAATAGGGGGTTTTCTTCACCACACATGCACACAGTTTATAAGCTCCCTTCTTCAGATTAAAAGGACACAAAGCCTTCTTTGTTGAGCAGGTTCCGTGGCATGGAAGTAGCAGCAGTGGGAGAGACGGTCTGGAGGAGAGAGGACAGGAGAGTAAGTGGACAGACAGGTCAGCGCTCAGCTTTAAATTTTCTAAACATCACGCGACAAGTACATTACGTGGTAAGTATGCAAACATGCAGCTAATCTCGCAGAGGGCAAGTTAAGAATATGCTTGTTTCCCATTGAAATACTCTTAAGGGGGAATTTTTGAAGGGCAGTTGTGTTAGTTTGCCATTGGTTTACTGTTTAACAGAGTGTTAGTGCTCAGCAGAGATGGCAAATCTATGGCGTCAGCAGTCTCACATTGTACAGTATCGACTGGTCGGAGAGCTATTAATAAGTCTGTCTGGTTGTTAAGCAAGTAGGTGGTTAGGTGAGTAGTGTCTATAATGCTCCCTAGGGCTACACTAAATATTTCTACTGCACCCATGAAATTTCCCCTTATCCTGTCATTAGTAATGTACAGGCCTTAACTGTCAGACATGGAGAAATGTCTGTCTATTCCTGTTCACTATGCTATTAAAGTCCTTTTTCTGACTGCCTGTCATCTTGTCACAGAAAGGGTTTTTGCTAATTGACAACTTACTTTAAATCAGTGCCGATCAAGATAACATCTCTGTCAGTGTGGTTGCAACTAAATCTAGATACAGCAGTGCAGAGCCATTCATTGAAAAACAGTAGTTTGATTATGTAAAATATCTCCTGTCTATGGTTCGTGGAATTGGATAGTTGCAAACAAACTGTGAGATTTACAATTTATAAAAGTTGTATTCTATGATTCTTAAGGAAATTATTGTGTATATATATATATATATATATATATATATATATATATATATATATATACTAATAAACGGCAAAGCCCTCACTCACTCACTCACTGACTGACTGACTGACTGACTGACTGACTCATCACTAATTCTCCAACTTCCCGTGTAGGTAGAAGGCTGAAATTTGGCAGGCTTATTCCTTACAGCTTCCTTACAAAAGGTGGGCAGGTTTCATTTTGAAATTCTACGCGTAATGGTCATAACTGGAAGCTGTTTTTCTCCATTTACTATAATGGAGATGAGCTTGAAAGCCGTGGGGGCGGAGTTTGACATCATCACGCCTCCCCCACGTAATCACGCAGTACGTACAAAACCAGGAAGAGCCCCAAAAAGCGCTGAAGAAAATATGCATTATATAATTGAGAAGGCAGCGAAACAATAAGAAGCGAGCGAGTGATATATACAACCATATTCATGAGTTCTGCTACTTCGGAAACAAAGCACAGTGTAAACCTACACTTTAAATTTGTAATTTAGTGCCTGCCCATATAAGGCCGTCCGTCAGCGGCAATCCAATAGCAAACTGCCACGGGTAAATATTCACGGGTGAAGGACTGTGCTTATGCAGAGGAAGATGAGAT
>JANRMT010062813.1:113959322-113974322 GCA_026402145.1 Polypterus bichir lapradei
ATATATATATATATATATATACAGTATATATATATGTATATATATCTATACTAATAAAAGGCAAAGCCCTCACTCACTCACTCACTGACTCACTCACTGACTCATTACTAATTCTCCAACTTCCCGTGTGGGTGGAAGGCTGAAAGGCAGGTTCATTCCTTACAGCTTCCTTACAAAAGTTGGGCAGGTTTAATTTCGAAATTCTACGCGTAATGGTCATAACTGGAAGCTGTTTTTCTCCATTTACTGTAATGGAGATGTGCTTGAAAGCCATGGGGGCGGAGTTTCGTGTGACATCATCACGCCTCCCACGTAATCACGCAGTACGTAGAAAACCAGGAAGAGCCCCAAAAAGCACTGAAGAAAACATGCATTATATAATTGAGAAGGCAGCGAATCAATAAGAAGCGAGCGAGTGACATATACAATCATATTCATGAGTTCTGCTACTTCGGAAACAAAGCACGATGTAAACCTAAACTTTAAATTAAGTTCATAGACAGGCTGCTGCAGGCGTTTGTAATTTAGTGCCTGCCCATATAAGGCCGTCCGTCAGCGGCAATCCAATAGAAACACTGCCACTAAATATTCACGGGTGAAGACTGTGCTAATGCAGACGAAGATGAGATGGTCAGGGTGGTGTTTGGCACAAACTCAGCGAAACTGCGAGAGAAATTTTTAAGTGCCGGGACTTCAGTAACATTAGATACAGCCATGGACATAGCACGACATGGCACCAACACAGCTGGGAAACTTCGATGCATGTACACCTCACATGAACTGACACAGTGCACAGACAAAAAGCAACAGTTCCAAAGAGCGCTGAACAAAAACCAAATTACATAATTGAAAAGGCAGCAAAAAAATATGAAGCGTCTGATACATACAAGATAAGTATGTAATAAGTACAGCTACTGCAGAAACAAAGCACACAGTGCAAAAAGTGAATGTCCCGCTAAAGGAAGACAGAGTAAAAAAAACCTGTACATGCAGTGTGTCAGGTCTCAGATAAAGAAGACAAGCTGTTTATTGCTGCAGTAAGAAACGAATCGATGAATGAAACCTGTCATCTTTACAACGATTGACAAACACGGAATGTAACTTGAACACAACACATCGTACAAATACGACCCTGATTGAAACAAATAATGATAATCGAATCCTTGATCACAGCAACACTCAATAACACTCACAAAACAATTACTGTATATTGACAATCATGTTACGTTATTTTTAAAATGTTCCCTTTTCTTTTTCATAGCTTCTTTAACACACTACGTCTCTGCTGCAAATATATATATATATACCCCGATCTACATACTCTCAAATAGATAAGCCACACACCGTGGCGCAATTGTAGAGGCTTTGCCTCTATCGCCTACAAGCGAGGTTCGATTCCCGAGAAGGGATGTACTGAGTATGTACGTGTGTTTCTCGGTTTATTTTAACCTCGCATCTCCTTGGTTTGAGACGTATGAAAAAATATGCGGTTAACGCAGAATCATGTTACCTTATTTTTAAAATCTTTCCTTTTCTTAGCACAAGCACAGCTGAGAAGCTTCGATGCATGTACTCCATAACAAAAAATAACGCATTTAATCACACTTTCAATTCCAAGCAAAGGGGAACTTTTGTCAATGCATGATTTCCTGGTACATCGATTACACTGATGCACACATCACAGCTACAAAAATGTTAGAGTCGGAATGAAGCGCGTTCCTAATTGAGAAGGCAGCGAAACAATAAGAAGCGAGCGAGTGACATATAATACCATATTCATGATTGTTTCTACTTCGGAAACAAAGCAAGGTGTAAACCTAAACTTTAAGTTAATAGACAGGCTGCCACTGGCGTTTTTCATGCCCACGGGTAATGTGGGATACAAGTTTAATGAGAGGACGCAGAATATAAACGAGAGTTTTGATCACTTTGTAAGTAAGTTAAAATTGCAGGTGAAGGGGTGTGCTTATGCAAATTCCGAGAGACTGTGTTTGTGGGGGATTGACAGTTAAGGCGGGTGGGGGAGTTACGTCATCATATCCCCTCCCATTTACCTCATTTTGCTCTGAGCTGAGCTCCGCGGCTAACGCCATCTTCCAAATCAACTTCGTCACACTGCCATCAAATATACACAGAAAAATCCACAAGTTAATACACACGCTGTCTCTAGAGTTTCTCCACACTGAATCCTCCAGGCACTACTTACAAAAGGTTACATTGACAATCGCACAGCTGAGAAGCTTCGATGCATGTGCTCCATAACGCGTTAAAAATATAAAGTCACTGTCGGAATAAATAAAGTCAAAACTTAAAGTCAAAACTTGTTTCTGAATATATAAAGTCAAAACTTTAATATATAAACTCAGCGCTGGAATATATAAAGTCAAATCTTGAATATATAAAGTCAGCATCGGAATATATTGTCACGCTTGGGTCACAGATTTGCACAGAGACACAGGAGGTCGTAGAAACAAGAAGGGTTTTTATTCAAACACTGCAAACACATGAGCTTAAACGTGCTACATGACAAGTCGGAGATGTCAGCACAAGGCTTTTAAGTTAGCGGAGTATCGCGCGAGGTTTGCATTACGCGTTATAGCGCAAGTGAGAAAGTAAGAGCAATGTGAGGGTAGTATGTGTTTCAGGGGTTGTGGTTTTCCCAGAGGCGTCTGTATCTTCTTGGGGTGCGATCAGCCCTCCAGCTCACACCCTCCCCCTCAGCTTTATTCACATTTCCGTGAATCAAGCGACTCTCTGTACCAGGTTCATTTAGTCTTGATAATACATCTGCGTTGACGTGTTCAGAACCTGGTCGATGTTTTACTGTGAAACGGTAAGGTTGTAAGCCCAGAAACCATCTCATGAGGCAAAAGTTTGTATCTTTCTGTCGGTATGACCATTGAAGTGGAGCATGATCAGTTACCAAAGTGAAGTTTCGTCCCCACACGTAATAGCGAAGCCCTCCAGCTCACAATATAAAGTAAGTGCTGGAATATATAAAGTCATCGTCGGAATATACAAAGTCAGTGCTGCAATATCCATCCATTTCCCAACCCATTGAATCCGACCACAGGGTCACGGGGGTCTGCTGGAGCCAATCCCAGCCAACACTGGGTGCAAGGCTGGAACCAATCCTGGGCAGGGCAAATGCATCATTTTCAAAACATTAACCGAACAGTGTTTTTTTAATTTATTTTTCTGAATACGTTTTTGTTAAGTTACTTCAGTTCAGAGTCGTTTCAATCAATATATTTTGACTTTGACTTTATATAATCAGGAATGAGTTTATATACTCCGACGCTGACTTTATATATTCAGGTTTTCACTTTATATATTCCAGCGCTGACTTTATATATTCTGACGCTGACTTCATATATTCAAGTTTTGACTTTATATATTCCAGCGGTGACTTTATTTATTCAAGTTTTGACTTTATATATTTAGAAAATTTTTGACTTTATATATGCCGACGCTGACTTTATGTATTCAAGTTTTGACTTTATATATTCTGACGCCGACTTTATATATTCAGAAAATCAATGTATTTGCCTGTTTCGCACCCCATAGTATATGTGTGTGTGTATATATGTACACATGTATGTATGTATGTATGTATATATATGTATATATATATATATATATATATATATATATGCCAGCAGCACTCATGACAATGACAAAACAATTATGTTGTCAATCATGTTACGTTATTATTAAAATGTTTCCTTTTCTTTTTACTTCTCCGCTGCCAAGCGTGGGTATTTTACTATATATATATATAGATATAGATAAATATGACAACAACACTCATATCAATGACAAAACAATTACATTAACAATCATGTTACGTTATTTTTCAAATTTTTCCTTTTCTTCTCCATAACTTCTTTTATACACTACTTCTCCGCTGCGAAGCGCGGGTATTCTGCTAGTATATATGTATATGTATGTATATGTATGTATATATATATATATATATATATAAACCATTGATGTTTCTTTCTTGAAAATCACTGCTCAAAGGGAAAATTCTTAAGAAAATCAAGCAAATATTATCTATAATTATTATAAGACAGGTGATTGGGGTTATCCAAGTAACTATTGGCCCAATACATTTAACAACCATCACTAGTAAGATGATTGAAGCAATTACTAAGAAAAGACCAAGCTTCAAATGGCAACAGCAAGTAATTGGTAAGCAGTCAGCATGGAATTAAGATGAGGGAGACGGTATTTCACTAATATCCTGGAATTCTCTGATTAAGCAACAAAAGCATATGACTAGAGGAGTTTATATATTACATATTTATTTGGATATTGAGAAAACCTTTGATATAGTACATCATATAAAGCTAGTCATTAAAATAAATGGAAGCTCATATTTCATTTGTGACTAAGGTGGGAATAATTAGATATCTTATGTTGTATCTAGACATTGTTTTAATATCAATTATTCATACAAATAATTGTTCATTTTTCCTCATGAGTAAATTCTAAAAGTTAGTTTCTTCCAACTTTTACATCGTGTAAATAATTTGGAATAGTGAATGAAAACATTTGCATTGCTATCTTGCAGTTATTGACCCAAGCCCCTTTTTGAACTGAACTTTAATGCTTGCTTTGAGTTCTCCAGCTCTCTGTGGCACTATAAAAAATGTACACACAATGGATAAATGGATAGAAAGATAGTTGTTTGGTAAAAAAAGATTTAGGATTAGGTCTAGGGACAGTGATTGCATTTAGCGTGCACATCTTCCTCATGTTTGGTTCTTATTTCATGTCATTCCTGCCCCAGAAACGAATAATTGAAAATAGATTTTGATAATAAATAATTTTCAGAATATCAACTACATTGGTCTTCAAAATTAGAAAATGTTTAAATCAATATTCTATAAAAATGCTGCTTTTTAAATTTTGAAAATTAGAACTCTTTTAACCCTAACTTAGTAGTAGGAAATCTACAGAGCTGCCCTTGTGAGATGCAAAAAATGTAAGACATTAAATCTAAAAGCTATTGATCGCAGTTCTTACAAGACTTGAGTCAGATAGATATTAATTTTTAATTGAGAAGTCCTCCAACTAAGGTTATTGAAGATACTTATTTCACAAATTATGTAAACACACTCCTGGACACACAAACACACACACAAAGTACACAGGAAAGTGTTAACCCTTCAGTACAATCTGACATTACTTTGCATAATTGATTTTCATGCCCTGACACACTTGAATAATGGGTAAAGCTATTGATTAAAGATGCCTGGATTACAATCTCCAAGGATCCCATTACTTTGTGATTGCTGGGAAACTTTATGTTCTAAGAATTGAACTAATATAGATTTTCAGTATGGCAATTACTTTAATATATTTACTTATGCATTTTATTAATACAGGTGAGAAAGAAATACTGTATGTTAGAATTATTAAAATCGCTTTGTTTTAAGGTAGTGCTAATACAGTGTATGCTTTTTTAACTGTGAACTTTAATGTTGTGTACTTTAAAACACTCCTACAGACCAAACCAGTATATAATAGAATATCATTCAATATTTTGCACAGTAAAATAGTCTGCACAATGATTATTGAATTATTACTTATTCTCTGAAGTCTGCCAAAGAGGCCACACTTTTTTTTCTTTAAATGTAAAGGACCCTGATATAATTTCCTAAAAATATCAAGCTGCTTGTAGCAAAAAGTAATAAACAAACTGGAAGTTGAATAATGATTTTTCTATCTTGTTGGGAAAGTTTAAAACTGTTATGAAACACTGAGCAATTGTGGTGCCAGAGAGTGAAATTCACTGTACTCTGTACACATGAGAATGACATATTAACGTATATTGGCCATACATGGCCCTTTGGACCCAGTGACACGCATTTGAAGTCACATGCAATTACTCTGTTTAGATTTCTTTTTATGGCATGTTCTCTGATCTCCTCCTACATCCTAAAAAGCTATTTTATGAAGATTGCTTGCACTAAATTGGCCACATATTAGAGAGTGCCAATGAAATGGACAGTTGAACCATTCAAGCTGGTTTCATCTTTGTGCTCAATGTTGCTTACATAGTCTTTGGCTCCCTTTGATGTAGTACTGGAATTAGTGAAATCACAACACTAAATAGACAAATATATTATGCTGTTAGAAACGTTTCTAATTTCAAGTAGAGGTAAAAGGAGCAAGGAGAAGGAAGTTTTCCTGAGTATTTTCCAAATTCACCTATGAGCCATGACACTTTGTGTTGTAAAATATTTCTAGGTGATCTGTGCATCATTATCGCATATTTCAATGTGCTGGAGAGGCATCCATGAACTGTTTCTCATTCATGGCACATGCCATTCATTCATCTTAAAATATCAGTTTTAGGTTAATGCAAATGTTACAAATATCTGATGTAAGTTTGGTCTATTTGTAGAATGTAGGCAGATAATTTAATATAATTATAGGCATGATAAAGCTGTTTGGTAATCACATTGGTGTTCAGTTGAATATTTCTTCTTCAGGGCATATGTTTTTGCACTATTGTAATTACGTGTGTGTATATGTCCAGCAGCTTCTCAAAGATAGATCTAAAGAAACCTCTAAAACAACACCAGAATGAATGTTTCCTTTGATGCTAGCAAGCTCTCCTGTTGTATCAATGCAGCAATAAAGGACTTCACTTTCATGATGTTGCTTTGCACCCAAGTTGATAATTGTTTTTATGGATTGTACTGTTATGTGTTTCTGAATATGAAAAGTTTAACTTTTGTCTTGCCCGTTCTTTGAACTCTGTTCTAGGAATCAAGTATCATCCAGGTTCATTTCTAAAAAATTACATCAACATTGATATCTGTAAAAGTCAGTAGATGTTTCCAGAATAAATGTCTGCTGGTGAAGTTTTAAAAAATGACCTTCGATGAATGAATGGATAGAAAGACAGTGGTTTGGTAAAAAGGATTTAGGATTAGGTCTAGGGACAGTGATTGCATTTAGCTTGCATATCTTCTGGAATGAGGTCCTTCTTCATGCTTGGTTCTTATTTCATGTCATTCCTGCTCCATGACCGTGCGATTCCCAAACCAGGCAGTGATGCAGCTGCTCAGGATGCTCTCAATAGTCCCTCTGTGTAAGGATATCCGCATTGGTGGTGGGAGAGGGGCTTTCCTCAGAATTCACAAGAAGTAAAGATACTGCCCGGATTTCTTGGCTATGGAGCTGGTGTTGAGGGACAAAGTGAGGTTCTCCGACAGATGAACACCAAGGAGTTTGATGCTCTTGATGAACTCCACTCTTGAGCTGTCTGTGTACTGCTGAGAGTTATCTTTTGAAGTCAACAACCATCTCCTTTATTTTGTCTACATTCAGAGATGGGTTGTTGACTTTGCACAAGTATCTTAACCACTGCACCTCCTCTTGATACACTGACTTGTTGTTCTTGCTGATGAGGCCATCCACAGTCGTGTCATTATCGAACTTGATGATGTGGTTCGAGCTGTGCATTGCTGCACAGTCATGAGTCAGTAAAGTGAACAATAGTATACTAAGCACAGAGCACTGTGGAACACCACTGCTCAGTGAGGTGGTGCTGGAGATGCTATTTCCAATCCTGACTGACTGAGGTCTCTCAGTCAAGAAGTGTAGGTCCAATTGCAGAGGGAGGTGTTCAGGTCCAGCAGGCTTAGCTTTGCAGTCAGGTGCTGAGGAGTGATTTTGTTGAATGCTGAACTAAAGTCATAGTCAGTTGAATGGTTTCAGTTTTAAGCAAACTGCATAGAGTTCAGTGAACGTGGTATCCGGCTCTTAATGTGCCTTATGACCAGCCTCTTGAACCACTTCATGATGATGGTTGTGAGTGCAATAGGACGATAGACATTGAGGCCAGACACTGAAGCATGTTAGAACAATGGTATTTGTGAAAAAAGCTGCCCCAGGAGCAAAGGCGAAAGTCCAGCATCATCCTGCAAATCACATGTCCTTCAAAGAAACAGCACGGCTTACAGAGCTTGCCAAAACTCTGGCTCGTCAACGGGTATTACACGTGTAATTTGTGAGCATGCCCTTGACGATCAAACAGAGGAAGCTCTACAGTATACTTGTGACTTTATGCTGTCGGAAGGTAAGTAAATAAAGTAAAACTAAAAAAAAGACGCTAACTTTGACAAGTACTATACATTTACAGCGGCTGTTACAGACACAAATCAAATGTATGCTTTTATTGTATAACATTAACAATAAGAACAGCTCACTACTCAAAATGTTTATTTTGGGAGACGTTAAGACTCAAACCCGCAATCTTCTGAATTGGAGTCAGCAGCTCTAACTAGTATACTACCCGAGAAGTCAGGACAACACGCAACACTAACCTGATTTCTTTTTCTTCGGTTATAGTCTTGGGGGTAAAAAGCGCATTTGTTCTGTTATACTTGTATCTTTTGTGAAAGTGTTTCTTTGATATTTGGAATTCAGGCTTCACACATTATACACTTCATGTCTACATTTTGTAAATTATTACTAAAACATGAAAAACGTTTCTGTTTTAATGATGTGTTTACTGTGCATAAATCGTCGTAGACACGGAACACACCTGAAATGCAAGTGTTCCAAATAACGATATAGTATTTATAAAAGGTGTCATTCCACTTGCCTTCTCACCCTACACAACTCTAAGCAAATGACACGCAGGTAAACAGACTTGAGCTGAGAAAACTGTGTGGGGTAGGGGGATGTGATAGCAGACTGTTTGCTGTTTGCTGCTTAACAACACATTTAAAGGACAAAAGACGCTGACAGAGAGGTGAGAAGCGTTTTAAGGTGGGACAGATCTATAGATCGTAGGCTCTAGTAATTCTAGTGTTAATCAGTTGATTCACTTGAACCAAATAACAGCACTGCACCAAATAAATCAAATTGTGCTTTAATACTATTTGCTTGCTAGAAGGTGGTACTGAAACATTTTCTTAATCAGTTGTATTAAGTTATTAAGAGCTGCACCTATTTAAAGGAGATTTATTGCTCTTTGCAGCACTTTCATTACTTATTTTTGTTGTGTATATTACTCTCTTTGAAAGGCAAATTACATTATTACTGTCTTTGCAATGTAAATTACATATTCGCCTCTTTACAATATAAATGGACAATAAAGCTTTCATTGTGTTTTTTTTTTTTTTTTGGAAATTATTTTGTTTCTATGGGATCTGTTGAAACAAAATTTAATATACACACGGATTCACAAAAACCAGGAACAGCAAATTACTTTACATTCATGAAAGAAGAATATATACATAAAAAGACTTGTCTAACATTGAAACTTGCAATTTGTTTTCTTGACACTGATACAATACGTCTTTGCTACATAGTCATTGTTGATAGATCATGGTAAATAATTTTAATTCTTTACACATGCAAACATATTGTACTACTATTTCCAGTGGTACAACTAAGTAGATCTTTATTACCTTTTATTAATAATTTACAGATTTTGGAGAAGTACAAAGAGACAGCAAATATTAAAGTAAAATGTCAACAAAAGTTGCATTGTTTAAATTTCTTAAACATGTAATAGTTTTTAATAACATTTGATAGTTATTAATATCTGAATTGCTCTTTCTTTTTCTTGATATATCAGTCAGTCACTGCAGAATATATTAAAATCATCTGCTGCAGAAAGTATGTGCATTATTTATTTTTTTGCCAATTAATGGTCTGAAAGCAAATAACTCTGATCAAAAGCAAAAAGAAGCATTTTTATTTTAATTTCTCAAGAATTCTTCTAACATTTATTTCGCTTTAGGCACTGTTCACTACTGCCTTAAATGTAACTAACTAAACACTGTATATGCCTCTGAAGAAGTCACAAATCCTTTAAAATCCAGAAATCTCTTCATCTTTCTTTGCTTTGTCAAAGACACCAATTGGGACCAAGACAAACAGTTACCAGGCACACTCACTCGCACAGAACAGGTGTAGAGTTTCAAATTAATTCCTATAGCATGTATTTTGATTTTAAAAAGAAGGCCTAGTTCTTGTTAGAAACCCATCTGAACAATGAGAGAACATGTAAACTTAACAGAGAAAGTGTCCTAGCAATGAAATAACTGTAGTCCAAATTTGATGAAAGAAGAGTTTCTCTTCTTCTCAAGTCCCAATATATAAATATATATACACAATATTAATAACTGCTTCATGGTCTTATTTCACATGAAAGGTGTTTTATGAAATAAATTCTGTTTTTCTCTTTGTAAATTATTTTTAACTTTTTTTTTAAATCCACAAATCCTCGAAAGTTTAAGTATACAGCATTAAACACCAGTAATGAGTGGTGAAAATTAGTTTTACAGTATATGTTAATAGTAGTGAGAAATAAATGATGCATTTTTAAAGTAAATGATACTGAGTTGACATATACAAAACCTGAAAACTATTCTTCCTACCCAATGTATTTTTCAGGCATGTGCTATTTGGCTGCAAGTACAATGTTAGTAACATCAATTTGCATCCCTCTGAAAGATTACTTTGCACACAATCCCTTAGGATGAGGCCATCAGCTTGGCTCAGCTGTAGCTGATTATTGGGTTTAATTGTTTAGCTTCCTGCGAAGAAAGCAATAAAATATCCACCTAGCTGAGAGAAAATGGTCTGCACAAGAGAACCAGCCAAGCAGTTATATCACATTACTATTAAGGAGTACTATACCACCTTGAAGCTCACCCCAAGCTTATCAAACTTTTTCTTGTACTCTTCTAGCATTACAAATACATAAATGGCAGCATACAGAATTCTTGTAAGGTTTGCAAAATTTTCAACAGATACCTTAGGCATCTGGCAAGGTAAAATATTGTACTCATGTTCTTCAACAGTCTGATTTTTGTAGACCTCTTTAAAACAATTATTTGAAAGCATGAAGTACATCTAGTTTATCTACCCACCTATCCAGAGGGCTGTTTTTGTAGAAATAAAGTTCAGTTAACATATTAAATTTTACTTTAGATGCATGATGCCTTCAGGATTGCATTAGTTAAAAATACAAAATTTCATCATTATATTGAAGAAGTTTATGTATTTCATCCTTTATTATTAGACTATAGCTCCCCACATCCATTTGCTGAACAAACAGCCTCACAACTTCTGTCTGTGCAATAATGTAGTTTTGCAAGTAGTTGTTGAGAAAAGCCAAGCAAAATGACACCTTGTATTGGCTGTCATATTGTAAAAAGATTACAATATGCCTAGTACTACAAGTAGTTGTTGAAAGGGTTGTGATTTTTTTGTTTTATTCTGAAATTCAAAAGGTAACAAATGGGTTAAGCCTGGCTTTTCGCCAAATGCAGCATATTCTTTGTTTCATTGTGGAATTGGCAGAAATGGGTCACTTTGCAGCTTTTAGGGAAAATAGACTAATTAAAAAAAATACAGATCTTATAGTGCTGAAAGTGATGCATAGCCCAAGGTTACTGTCAAAAGAAAAGATCTACTGTATATTCTTATCGTAGTTTTACATTGAGTATACAGTGAGGAACATAAGTATTTGAACACCCTGCGATTTTGCAAGTTCTCCCACTTAGAAATCATGGAGGGGTCTGAAATTCACATTGTAGGTACATTCCCACTGTGAGAGACAGAATATAAAAAAAAAATCAGGAAATCACATTGTATGATTTGTAAAGAATTTATTTGTATTGCACTGCTGCACATAAGTATTTGAACACCTGAGAAAATCAGTGTTAATATTTGGTACAGAAGCCTTTGTTTGCAATTACAGAGGTCAAACGTTTCCCGTAAGTTCTTGACCAGGTTTGCACACACTGCAACAGGGATTTTGGCCCACTCCTCCACACAGATCTCCTCTAGATCTGTCAGGTTCCGGGGCTGGCGCTGAGCAACACGGAGTTTCAGCTCCCTCCAAACATTTTTGATTGGATTTAGGTCTGGAGACTGGCTAGGCCACTCCAGAACCTTGATATGCTTCTTACAGAGCCACTCCTTGGTTATCCTGGCTGTGTGCTTCAGGTCATTGTCATGTTGGAAGACCCAGCCACGACCCATCTTCATTGCTCTGACTGAGGGAAGGAGGTTGTTGCTCAAAATCTCACAATACATGGCCCCATTCATCCTCTCCTTAATACAGTGCAGTCGTCCTGTCCCCTTCGCAGAAAAGCAACCCCAAAGCATGATGTTTCCACCCCCATGCTTCACAGTAGGGATGGTGTTCTTGGGATGCAACTCCTCCTTCTTTTTCCTCTAAACACGGCGAGTGAAGTTTAGACCACAAAGTTCTATTTTGGTCTCATCTGACCACATGACTTTCTCCCATGCCTCATCTGGATCATCCAGATGCTCATTGGCAAACTTCAGATGGGCCTGGACATGTGATGACTTGAGCAGGGGAACCTGCCGTGCAATGCGTGATTTGAAACCATGACGGCATATTGTTCTACCGACAGTGACCTTTGAAACTGTGGTACCAGCTCTCTTTATGTCATTGACCAGCTCCTCCCGTGAGTTCTGGGCTGATTCCTCACCTTTCTTATCATCTGTGATACCCCACGAGGTGAGATCTTGCATGGAGCCCCAGTCCGAGGGAGACTGACAGTCGTCTGTAGCTTCTTCCATTTTCTGACAATTTCTCCAATAGTTGATCTATTTTCACCAAGCTGCTTGGCAATTGCCCCGTAGCCCTTTCCAGCCTTGTGGAGGTCCACAATTTTGTTTCTGGTGTCTTTTGACAGCTCTGTGGTCTTGCCCATGGTAGTAGTTGGAGTCTGACTGGCTGTGGGGTGGACAGGTGTCTTTAAAGAGCTCAGACAGGTGCTACTAATTAAGATTACTAAGTGGAGTAGAGGTGGAGTTCTTAAAGGCAGAGTAACAGGTCTTCGAGAGCCAGAAGTCTCTCACAGTGGGAATGCACCTGCAATGTGAATTTCAGACCCCTCTATATTAAGCATCAACTAAGCATCTAGTTGAGCATCTATTTGTACTGAATAATTGTTAGCCTGCAGTAAACACTCAAAGAAAATGTAAAATTGAAAATTGCATAGGCTCCATGCAATGGATTAAAATAATTTGAAAGGTTTATCATATCTAAGAAAACATATTGACCTCTACATTATCAATATTGGGGAACACGATTAGATAGTAAGGTTTGCATGTAGTCTCATTATATATTAGTTCATTAACCAAAGATACATAGTTAAATAAAATTACATTGATTACATAGGCAGGTGGAAATAGGCTATATTTAATACATAATTTTAAATATCTTATAATAAAATTTATTTATGTAAGGTGCCACGGTCAAATTCACAAATCTAGCTTGACCCAGTTTCATGATGGGGAGAATAGCTTTATTGACACTTGAGTGGAATCACCATGGTACCATGAAGGAGAGAACTAAAGTACAACTGATGATTACACTTCCTAAATACACAATTAATTACAGACATATGTTATTAGTGGGCATTTCTAATGTCCTTTCAAGTTACTGATAAACAGACCCTTGGAGTCTCAATGTCTGTTGCTTTAGCTTACACTGGCTCTAATCAGTTCTTAGTCTTGCACATGAAGTAGCAGCATAGCACAGGTTGACTGGGTTATAGATCAAAAGGCTTTAACTAAAATGCTTTCTAAAATTGTTAAGGGCAAAAGCTAACAGTGAAGTGGTTATAATAAGCAATATAATGAAATAGTGAAAATTGTGTTTAACAGCAAAATTCTAATTCTAATAAAGGTCTTAGGAACAGTATGAGTTCCTTCATTTTGCATATTGTAGAAACAGATAATGCTTGATAACATCATTGCTTATTTATTACACAGCCCTTTTGACATCAGCACTCTAACCTTGATCTGAATTAGCTTGTCTTTTTTAGTGTAGATAACACTAAGATCTGATGTTTTCGTGATACCAGTGACTGATTAAACGGCAATAACATGCTGTACATGTTTCAGAAAAGAACAAAAGTTTGTAAATTGCACTATATTCTGTATGTGCTTTTTAAATAGACTGACACTGAATTTTAAAATTGCTCAACTGGAGTCAATACTATATACACCTGTAATTGGATACTGATGGAAACACTTGTGTTTGAACTTAAATTTCAACCTTCACTGAGAATAATTGGAAAAAAATAGTACAACAGGAAAAAAGAAATAAATAAAAACAGTAAGAACTGCTAACAACAATCTTCAATACATAATGTGTGACTGCATCTTGCATCCGCCACTGCTTTATACCTTTGTGACAGGGAGCCAGTAAGCATCCAAATCATCTCTCTTGGGATTTTTTTCCCATTCCTGCAAAAGAACTCAGTGAAGCTTCTGGACATTGGAAGGAGGGGGTCATGTCTTTGCATGTTGCGATCCAGTGCACCCCAAAGTTTCCTTATGGGGTTAAACTTGGATTAGAAAGTAAGCTAAGGCAGCACTTCCATACCTGCATTCTTCAATTGTGACTGTAGCATATTTATGACCTAAGATTACTCTGCTGTAGGATCAGAAATCTAAGACGTGAGAAAAGTACCTGTGATGCGTTACCTGTTATCGAGGCGAGCAGTGCCTTTTTGCTGTTTTAAGCAGCAGTATAGTGGGTAGATCTCTCTGACCAACCTGCATGTATTGCTCTAGTGTAGTAATCAAACATGATCTGATCTTGGATGATAATCTCTTTCTGGTCTCCTGAAGGTTTAACTACATTTTGGTCACAGTGGAGTACCTTAATCCATAGTGTATGGCAATACCAAGTAGCCACACAAAGGGAATTCTAACTGTTGGAGATGCGCCTCCTTATGCACTTGCATGATGACACAATGAATTAGCTCATCTGTCCCAATGCATCCTCCACTATCTGATAGGGCCTTGCTAAGTCTTGCCTCTGACCTGTACATTCTTTTTCTGTCTCTACTTGTCCACTAGGTCACCCATCACAGCTTAAATCGTTTGACAAAAAAAATGTGTGTGTATGTACATATAACAAAATGCTGTAAAATGGTCGTTGAGATAATCTGATTAGTACTGTTCCAGGTCCTG
>JANRMT010062813.1:113979322-113988171 GCA_026402145.1 Polypterus bichir lapradei
TTTCAGCATGTCGACCTGGCTTTTACAAACCTTTGGCAATGGATGCCTACTGCATGAAATGTCCACCTTACAGCTACTCGGACAAGGAGGGTGCTTCAGAATGTGTCTGTGAGAAAGGATACTACAGAGCTGAAACGGATCCCAAGTCAATGGCCTGCACACGTAAGAACTTGCTGAGCTATGGCTAATTTTGCTCTCTTATTCACTAGTGCTTACTTTTAATCTAGTTGCAGAAAGCAGTTTTTAATAAAAAGAACTGCATATCATTTTTACTGTTATACATTTTCTGAAATCTATAAAATAGGTGTTAAAATAACATGACTCTGAAATTCCATAAACAAATTATGTATTGTATAGTTTGTCTTAGAGTTGTAAGTGTTCATTTAATTTAATTAGAAAAAAGATCCAATCATAATGTTTCTTTTTGTGTTTCGGAAGAGCAATCTAGGTAAATTTGACTTCTTTTTGCCAGGCCTTCAGAAAATAAATCTGCCATTTGAGAGAATTAGAACAATATTATTTAGTAACAGATTGACTAATTAATTATATTTTGATATGTGGTAAGCAAATATTCTCAAATGGAATCTACTATATGTAGATGTTATTTGCACACCAGCTATTATTAACAACTATTCTTTTAAATGCTAGTTTTCTTGTTTTTTTTTTTTTCGTGGCACAATAGCCCAGCTTTTGGTGCTGTTGCTTTATTTATTCTGGGTTAGAATCCCATGGCTGATCATTGTTAATGTGAGATTTGTATGTTATTTGGCAACTTTAAATATGCCCCAGTGTTCATGGGGTGTGTTCATTGCATGGATACTGCAATGGATTGGTACCCTCTCTGCCTCGTGCTCAGTGTTTCTGGGATACACTCCAGCTACTTACAACCCCAAATTGGATTAAGCTGGTTTGAAAATATTATATACTCACTGCTGTCAATTAAAAATTAGCTTAATTTGTGTAAAGATAACCAAGACGTCCATGTGTTGGATTATGCTCTTGGTTTCATTGACTACCTCATGGAATCCATATGGTCTCACAACTGGTACTTCAGAAAATTGATGGTGAACTATACAAATGGCCAAGGCTTTCTTGGAGACTGCACCATTGATATTGTGTGCATTCTGCCCAGACTGTTCAGTGGTTGAATCAGTTAAACAAATTTTTATATTGCAGGAATTCCTGAGTTGGAATGGTGGAGTTGCTGTTTAGGGACATGCTCTTATGTGTATTCTATGGTAATATGTGCTAGGTGCAGAGGAATAGGTATTTACATGCTATAAAATGAATGAGTAAATGCTGCCTAAATTACCATCCAATTATCTTCTTCTACAGAATGTGTTTTTTTTTTTTTTTTTGTATGGTGCTTTCATAAGCTATTCAAGGACATTATGCATTTTTTCCACATTCATCTGTTGTACCTGGAAAATAAGTTCTGTTTGCCAAGCATGGACATAAAGCATTATTGAAATGTATACAATATATTGTATATTATATATTCTGGTAGCTGTATACACTAGGGCACCACGGTGGGTAGCGCTGCTGCCTTGCAGTTAGGAGACCCTGGTTCGCTTCCCGGGTCCTCCCTGTGTGGAGTTTGCATGTTCTCCCCGTGTCTGTGTGGGTTTCCTCCCAAAGACATGCAGGTTAGGTGCATTGGTGATTATAAATTGTCCCTGGTGTGTGTGCGCCCTGCCCGGGGTTTGTTTCCTGCTTTGCGCCCTGTGTTGGCTGAGATTAGCTAGCAGACCCCCATGACCCTGTAGTTAGGATATAGCAGGTTGGATAATGGATGGATGTATACACTAACAATATATCCTTTGCTCTGTTATTTAATTACATTTATATCATGATTATTATTGGTTCAGTTGTATATGCTGTTTTATATATAAAGTAGGTATTGGTTACATACAGTATTTACAGAGATACATCTATTCAAAAATGTATTTGCTTAAGTACCTCCATTTGGTATACTTTGGTTCAGATTTAGTATACATTGCTTGAGTAAACAGAACTGTATTGGCCAAGGCAAGTTCAACATTTTCAGTTTTGTTTCACCATTACTTAAACATCATTATTAATATAAAGTATATGTGTATAGCACAACTGTATAACAGTTGCCTTGATTCAATTCAAACATCATATTTGTTTGGGACACTTGCTTACAAAACACTTTTCTTTCATTGTTTAACAATCTGTTCAAATGTCAAACTCTTTGCCCACACTTAATTATGCCTCTTTCTGTGCCCTCCTCTAACTCATCCTTCTTTAGATGCCTGACTTACTGTTTAAACACGAAATAAATTGGAATATATGGTATTCAGTGCAGCCTCTTTTGTTTCAGGTAATAATTTTAAATACTTGCTTGGAATACGCAATGTAGATTTCAAAAATAGAGCATTTGGAAGCAAAATAGTGCTTAGAATGCTAGATGACTATGAGGAAATTACATGAACAAGTAAGCAGCTGTTGGTTGGTTATTCATACATTATCCCAGTACATTAGTACAAACACTAAATGTGCATATATCTCAACCGTGTTTTGGCTTAATTTTTCCTAAAAGGCTAAGAGACCAGATTGATCAGAGAAATTTTTATACAGCTCCTCTGAATATTTTGTATTGTTTTAGCCATGTGTGTGTCTGCCTGGACTTATCACTTACTTACCTCATGAAACAGTTATTTTTTAATTAATTTAAAGCTTCATGGTGATTACCGTTATTTTGTACTAGTGGTATTTTTTTATGTAAGAATGATGTTGTTGACAAGAGCCACTGTAAGATTTGTTCATATGGAAAGTACATATTCTGGACGTACAAGGGAAGCTGGAACTACCTGACTACGTTTAACTTATGATTATTGATCAATGATACAGAATATTCGGGAACCTAACATTTCCTATAACACATGCATAAATGGTCATTTAGAAGTGTGAACTGTTGTGTAAAAGAGAGAGGAGTAAATATTCATTGTGTTGACTGTATGGCATCCTTATTTCATGTGAGGCGAGAGATTCTGAGAATATTTCTGGTTTAGAGAAAGTCATCTTAGCCTGTGTATGTCAATTGTAAAATAATAAATTATTTAATTAAATTGCTGGCTTAATTGAAACAATGAAATGCATATACATACTATTTCATTAACGTTCATTTTAATTTTCTGCTTGGTTGTTTACCTACAGACACATCTTTCTCTATTTTTTAAATCCATTTAGAATTATATATCTAACAGACTCTTATATCAAAAATAATGTATGTATAACTAAAATGACACATGCGTATTAGAACATACATACTGTGTGTGTTTATTTTTATATACAGTGCATCTGGAAACTGTTCACAGTGCATCACTTTTTCCACATTTTGTTATGTTACAGCCTTATTCCAAAATGGATTAAATTCATTTTTTTCCTCAGAATTCTACACACAACACCCCATAATGACAGTGTGAAAAAAGTTTACTTGAGGTTTTTGCAAATTTATTAAAAATAAAAAAATTCACAGCCTTTGCTCAAAATACTTTGTCGATGCACCTTTGGCAGCAATTACAGCCTCAAGTCTTTTTGAATATGATGCCACAAGCTTGGCACACCTATCCTTGGCCAGTTTCGCCCATTCCTCTTTGCAGCACCTCTCAAGCTCCATCAGGTTGGATGGGAAGCGTCGGTGCACAGCCATTTTAAGATCTCTCCAGAGATGTTCAATCGGATTCAAGTCTGGGCTCTGGCTGGGCCACTCAAGGATATTCAAAGAGTTGTCCTGAAGCCACTCGTTTAATATCTTGGCTGTGTGCTTAGGGTCGTTGTCCTGCTGAAAGATGAACCGTCGCCCCAGTCTGAGGTCAAGAGCGCTCTGGAGCAGGTTTTCATCCAGGATGTCTCTGTACATTGCTGCAGTCATCTTTCCCTTTATCCTGACTAGTCTCCTAGTTTCTGCCACTGAAAAACATCCCCACAGCAGGATGCTGCCACCACCATGCTTCACTGTAGGGATGGTATTGGCCTGGTGATGAGCAGTGCCTGTTTTCCTCCAAACGTGACGCCTGGTATTCACACCAAAGAGTTCAATCTTTGTCTCATCAGACCAGAGAATTTTGTTTCTCATGGTCTGAGAGTCCTTCAGGTGCCTTTTGGCAAACTCCAGGCGGGCTGCCATTTGCCTTTTACTAAGGAGTGACTTCCGTCTGGCTACTCTACCATACAGGCCTGATTGGTGGATTGCTGCAGAGATGGTTGTCCTTCTGGAAGGTTCTCCTCTCTCCACAGAGGACCGCTGGAGCTCTGATAGAGTGACTATCAGGTTCTTGGTCACCTCTCTGACTAAGGCCCTTCTCCCCTGATTGCTCAGTTTAGATGGCCGGCCAGCTCTAGGAAGAGTCCTGGTGGTTTCGAACTTCTTCCACTTACGGATGATGGAGGCCACTGTGCTCATTGGGACCTTCAAAGCAGCAGAAATTTTTCGGTAACCTTCCCCAGATTTATGCCTCGAGACAATCCTTTCTTGGAGGTCTACAGACAATTCCTTTGACTTCATGTTTGGTTTGTACTCTGACATTAACTGTCAACTGTGGGAGCTTATATAGACAGATGTGTGCCTTTCCAAATCATGTCCAATCAACTGAATGTACCACAGGTGGACTCCAATTAAGCTGCAGAAACATCTCAAGGATGATCAGGGGAAACAGGATGCACCTGAGCTCAGTTCTGAGCTTCATGGCAAAGGCTGTGAATACTTATGTACATGTGCTTTCTCAGTTTTTTTGTTTTTAATAAATTTGCAAAAACCTCAAACATTTTTCACGTTGTCATTATGGGGTGTTGTGTGTAGAATTCTGAGGAAAAATATTAATTTAATCCATTTTGGAATAAGGCTGTAAAATAACAAAATGTAGAAAAAGTGATGCGCTGTGAATACTTTCCTAATGCAGTGTATATGTTTTCTGGTAGGCGGCTTTCTTTTTTTTTTTGAGTTCTCATGGACTAATTAACTCACTCTGTGACATTTAGAGTGAAGCATGTAGAAAACTGGCACATGTACTGTACACTTATGCTGAGTATAAAATTTCATACAATATTTTTTAAAGAACTTGTATAAAAGTACCTGCTAGAATGTACTTTTGCTGTGCATGTTCCAAAGACAGAGGATATAAAAGCACTAAATTGATGGCTCAAAGTATAAATGCAGTCAGACCCCGGGAGGAAGAGTTTCCTTATATTTGTGTTCAAATTTTCTGTCATGAATTGCTTTGTAGGATGCAGTACATATCCTGCCGCTCGTACTGCTTGTTAACTGCATGTAGTTCTAAAATGGCCTGGTGAAGATCCTGTGAAAACAATTTTACTACAGCAGAGCTCAAAGCTTATCCTTAAAAGGAAAAGGCATGCCTCCTAGCTTTTCAGCTACTTTAACTCTAAACTGTACATTTCCTGCAGAAAAATATATTTTAGTTATTTATATCATGATACATTTGACACTTGGACCCTCCAGAGAGAGTTTCTACAACCAGTTAACACAAATAATCTAAATTGTAAAATAATGCTTTGGAAAGGAAAAAAGAAAATCCACACAGTTAAATAGAAAAAAATATTTTGATAACTTTATTTTAACACTTTGCACTTGTACATGTTGTGTTAATTTTTTTTTCCACAAACCTCTTAAGCCTCCACCTTTCCCTCTCAGGAAACCCATCAATCCCTGGGCCTAACTTCAACCACTTTAAGAAAAAACAGCAGTTATGTGATTGAGGTTGGGGGTTTCTGAGGCCTTAAGAGAGAAAATCAAATCAATATACTGCACTAAAGTCTTCATTTCATTATCACTCAACATGCTTGTAACCACTTATTCAGTTTTGTTCCTCTGTGACTTGTGAAACAGGAGTTTTTCATTATTACCACTGTTATTCTGAGGCATGTTATCACCTGGCAAAACATTTTGCTTATCTCCTGTTTTATTACCAACATTTCAGCATTGTGACCTTTTTTATTATTTTGTGCAGAGCCAGCATCATGTGCAACTATGCTTACAGGTTTACATTGTTTTGATTTGGGAATAAAAAACAATTTTGAGGCTTGTGGATTTCGTTCATTATGAGGAACTGCAATGCCAGTGTTCATCAATGGAAAACTATAAAAATATGTGTGTAGCAGTTGTAGACATAAAACACTGTGTAGTTTCCAAGATTTAAAATGGTACAATTAGAGGTAATTGACAAAATAAGGAAAACACTTGAGTAATTGAGAAATATGAGCTATATTAAGAAACAGGTGTTTCTAAACAGGTGTGTTCATTGAGATAATTAAACTATTAACATGTTATCTTTCATATTATGTTTAGATGCACCATATTTTGAGATCTGATACTAATATTGAGTATTTAATGAACACTGAAGCCTGACACTAAGTACTGATTGAGTACCTTTGTTAGAAAAAAAACAATGATGCTACACTTTTAAAAACAAATATATGAGAACAATGTAAGTTTATTTAAGAAGCTATTGTCAATAATCCTTATGAGTTTTGTTAAAGAAAGGATACACATGTATTATTTTTAATAAAAGTAATAAAAAATCAACAATAATAATGTTTTTAATATTTAGCCAACAATAGATGCAAAATCTTTAAAAAGAAAAAATAAACATTTCCAATTAGCAAAAAACATACAGCAACTTAAATGCAATTCTTGGCAGCTGATTTAAAATATCTAGCTTAATGCAGCTTTCATACAATAGCATTTGAATTGTATCACAATTCTTGAAGCTGTACTAAAAAGGAAATCACTGTCTAAACTGGTACATACTTTTAACAGGGCCTTTTGTGCTAAAGTATCCAGGGAAGCATATCAGACTCTGTTGCTTGCCCAGTAGTGGAGAACAATGTTTGATCATACAGCTTCACGCAGGTATGCTTGCTCTTCAAGGTATTGACATTTGAACACAGCAAGATGAAATTCTGACTTATATTTCTCCTCAGAATAGTGACAGCGGTACAGTACTAACAAAAGGCATAAAAAATTTTAAGGTTAAAGCAATATTTTAGATTTTTTTGTGAAAGCTACTGAAGTATTTGACAAATGCAAAGCATGCAACATAATTTGATAAAACTTTCAAAAAGCCTTTGATGAAGTCTAATAAGAGAGGCTAATTTTGAAACACGAAGCTGTTTGCATCAGAGGAAACGTTCAAAACTGGATCTCAAGTCAATTAACTGGTAGGAAATAAAAAGTATAAACTAAGAGAAGAATGCACCATGTTGAATAAGGTCTTCAGCAAAATTCCTTAAGGGCTTATCCTTGGACCTCTACTTTTTCTGATTTATGTTAATGACATGGGTTCTGATATAGTCAGTAAGCTTTACAAAAATGTGAAGATGCTACTAAAAACAATTCAAAATTCAAACAGACTTAGATAATCTTCCGAACTTGCCAACACTTGGAAAATTTAGTTTAATAAAAAAGTGCAAATTGTTGCACTTGAGCAAAAGGAATCTATACTAATAAAGGGCAAAGCCCTGACTGACTGACTGACTCACTCACTCACTCACTCACTCACTCACTCACTCACTCACTCATCACTAATTCTCCAACTTCCCATGTAGGTAGAAGGCTGAAATTTGGCAGGCTCATTCCTTACAGCTTACTTACAAAAGTTGGGCAGGTTTCATTTCGAAATTCTACGCGTAATGGTCATAAATGGAACATATTTTCGCCCATATACTGTAATAGACTGCAGCTCAATAGCCGTGGGAGGCGGAGTTTCGTATTAAAGCATTTAACCAATCACATTTCAGCCATCATTTGTTGCCAGGCAGAGAGAATAGACTGCAGCTCAATAGCTGTGGGAGGCGGAGTTTCGTATTAAAGCATTTAACCAATCACATTTCGGCCATCATTTGTTGCCAGGCAGAGAGGCTTTCATAATCTGGTGTGCAGGCACTCTAACACAGAATAAATGTCGATTAACCTGTTGCTTCAACCAATCAGATTTTGAGTTGGTGTCAGTAGGGCCCTCTAGCAGGCATACGGCAACGTCACCGTATTCAGACCCATTGATTGGATAGAAGCCGATATGAGGAACTCTACGAGGCCACTGAACGCACCGCAAACGCTCCGAGCGAGAGATCGTCGCACTAAATACGGCCAACTCCATGGCAGGATTCTGGACAATATTATTTGCCAGACACGGACCAGATTTCAAGACCACGAAAACCTGATATTTGTCATGTTCCTCGCGCCCCAGAAGTTTCTGGAATACAAGAAAAATTTCACGCATGCAGCCTTCTCCAGTTTAACACAAGAGCCACGGAGCGCTTTTTGATCTGTCTCGGCTAAAAACAGAACTGACTGTAATGTATGCCATGGATGATTTTGTAGGAAAATCTCCCACTGATCTCCTTGACTTCCTTCATCAGAAAAATCTGAATGAGAGCATGGGGCAGCTGTTCACATTGGTATATTTGGCGGTGAGCATTCCCGTGTACACTGCTTCTGTCGAGCGGACATTTTCAGCCCTAAAGCGAATTAAAACTTATGCCAGAAATACCATAGGGGTGGTTCACCTTTCAGCATTAGCTTCGAATGCGATAGAAAGGGACGTTTTGATGGAACTGAAGCGCACGGATAATCCGTACGACAGACTAATTGAACTGTTTTTGAGGAAAGAGAGGAGAATGGATTTTGTTTACAAATAATCCGAATTTTTGGTGAGTAAAATGTTGCGATTTTCCTAAATAATATTGCAAGTTTATCAGTTATTATTGATGTTTTTTATGTGTGTCGCGGCTGTGGCTGCAGTAGAAAGGATATAATAAAGGCATTTATTGTGGCTACAGGAGTTATCATATATATATATATATAT
>JANRMT010062813.1:114027873-114048575 GCA_026402145.1 Polypterus bichir lapradei
TATATATATATATATATATCACAGCGACACTCATAACAGTGACAAAACAATTACATTAACAATCATGTTACGTTATTTTTAAAATTTTTCCTTTTCTTTTTCATACCTTCTTTAACACACTACTTCTCCGCTGCGAAGCACGGGTATTCTGCTAGTTGAATATATATAAATATAATTTATTATAACTTTTATTTGTTGTGAAAAGTAATTCATTAGTTTATATTATTGGGTTTTCTTGAGATTTGCTGTTCTGCGTACTTTGTTTTCTGTTGAGAAGTTCATAAAGCATTAAATGTCAAGTAGTATGTTCTGTTAGTGTTCTTACATTGCCTAGTGGCTGATGTTTTTTTTCTTCCTGCTTCATCTATCCATCCATCCATTCATCCATCCATCCTTCCTCTTCTGCTTGTCCGAGATCGGGTCGCGGGGGCAGCAGCTTGAGCAGAGATGCCCAGACTTCCCTCTCCCTGGCCATTTCTTGTAGCTCTTCCGGGGGAATCCCGAGGCATTCCCAGGCCAGCTGGGAGACATAGTCCCTCCATCGTGTCCTGGTTCTTCCCCATGGCCTCCTCCCGGTTACACGTGCCCGGAACACCTCACCAGGGAGGCGTCCAGGAGGCATTCTGATCAGATGCCCGAGCATCCTCATCTGACTCCTCTCGATGCGGAGGAGCAGAGGCTCTACTCTGAGCCCCTCTTGGATGACTGAGCTTCTCACCCTATCTTTAAGGGAAAGCCCAGACACCCTGCGGAGTAAACTCATTTCAGCCGCTTGTATTCGCAATCTCGTTCTTTCTGTCACTACCCATAGCTCCTGACCATAGTTGAGGGTAGGAACGTAGATCAACTGGTAAATTGAGAGTGTTGCCTTACGGCTCAGCTCCTTTTTCACCACGACAGATCGATGCAGAGCCCGCATCACTGCGGACGCCACACCGATCCATCTGTCGATCTCACATGCTCTGTTCTTCCCTCACTCATGAACAAGCCCCCGAGATACTTGAACTCCTCCACTTGGGGCAGGATCTCGCTCCCAACCCTGAGAGGGAACTCCACCCTTTTCTGGCTAAGGACCATGGTCTTGGATTTGGAGCTGCTGATTCCCATCCCAGCCACTTCACACTCAGCTGCAAACTGATCCAGAGAGAGCTGAAGATCACAGTCTGATGACGCAAACAGGACAACATCTGCAAAAAGCAGTGATCCAATCCTGAGTCCACCAAACTGGACCCCCTCAACACCCTGGCTGCGCCTAGAAATTCTGTCCATAAAAGTTAAGAACAGAATTGGTGACAAAGGGCAGCCCTGGCGGAGTCCAACTCTCACTGGAAATGGGTTCGACTTACTGCCGGCAATGCAGACCAAGTTCTGACACTGGTTGTACAGGGACTGAACAGCCCTTATCAGGGGGTCCGTCTCCCCATACTCCCGGAGCACCCCCCACAGGATTCCCCGAGGGACACGGTCGAATGCCTTTTCCAAGTCCACAAAACACATGTAGACTGGTTGGGCAAACTCCCATGCACCTTCCAGGACCCTGCTAAGGGTGTAGAGTTGGTCCACTGTTCCGCGACCAGGATGAAAACCACACTGTTCCTCCTGAATCTGAGATTCGACTGTTTGATGGACCCTCCTCTCCAGGAACCCCGAATAGACTTTTCCTGGGAGCCTAAGGAGTGTCATCCCTCTGTAGTTGGAACACACCCTCCGGTCCCCCTTCCACCACCCTGGTCTGCCAATCCAGAGGCACTGTCCCCAATGTCCATGTGATGTTGCAGAGGCGTGTCAACCAGGACAGTCATACAACATCCAGAGCCTTGAGGAACTCCGGGCGTATCTCATCCACCCCCGGGGCCCTGCCACCAAGGAGTTTTTTGACCACCTCGGTGACCTCAGTCCCAGAGATAGGGGAGCCCACCTCCGAGTCCCCAGGCTCTGCTTCCTCATTGGGAGGCATGTTAGTGGGATTGAGGAGGTCTTCGAAGTACTCCCCCACCTACCCACAAAATCCCGAGTTGAGGTCAGCAGCGTACCATCCCCACTGTATACAGTGTTGACACTGCTCTGCTTCCCCCTTCTGAGACGCCAGATGGTGGACCAAAATCTCCTGGAAGCCGTCCGAAAGTCATTCTCCATGGCCTCCCTAAACTCCTCCCACGCCCGAGTTTTTGCCTCAGCAACCACCAAAGCTGTATTCCGCTTGGCCTGCCAGTACCTATCAGCTGCCTCCAGAGTCCCACAGGACAAAAGGGTCCTGTAGGACTCCTTCTTCAGCTTGACGGCATCCCTCACCACCAGTGTCCACCAACGGGTTTGGGGATTGCTGCAACGACAGGCACCGACCACCTTATGGCCACAGCTCCGGTCATCTGCCTCAACAATAGAGGCACGGAACATGGCCCATTCGGACTCAATGTCCCCCACCTCCATCGGGACGTTTTCGAAGTTCTGACGGAGGTGGAAGTTGAAACTACTTCTGACAGGGGACTCTGCCAGACGTTCCTAGTAGACCCTCACAACACGTTTGGGCCTACCAGGCCTGACCGGCATCCTCCCCCACTATCGAAGCCTACTCACCACCAGGTGGTGATCATTTGACAGCTCCGCCCCTCTCTTCACCTGAGTATCCAAGACATGTGGCCACAGGCCCGATGACATGACCATAAAGTCGATCATCGAACTGAGGCCTAGGGTGTCCTAGTGCCAAGTGCACATATGAGCACCCCTATGCTTGAACATGGTGTTCGTTATGGACAATCCCCTCCTCGAACCATCACCTTATCATGGTGGAGGGGTTTACGTGTCCCAATGATCCTAGAAGCTCTATTGTCCGGGGCTTTATGCCTCTGGTAGGGTCACCCAAGGCAAACTGGTCCTAGGTGAGGGATGAGACAAAGAGCGGTTCAACATAACCTCTTATGAAGAACAAAAAATTTGGCGGCATTTTCCCTTGCCTAGACGCCGGTCACTGGAGCCCCCCCACTGGAGCCAGGCCTGGAGGTGGGGCTCGATGGCGTGCACCTGGTGACCGGGCCTGCACCCATGGGGCTCGGCCGGACACAGACCGAAGAGGCAACGTGGGTCCCCCTTCCCATGGGCTCACCACCTATGGGAGAGGCCAAGGAGGTCAGGTGCAGTGTGAATTGGGTGGTGGGCGAAGGCGGGGACCTTGGCGGTCCGATCCTCGGCTACAGAAGCTGGCTCTTGGGACATGGAATGTCACCTCTCTGAAGGGGAAGGAGTTTGAGCTGTTGCGCGAGGTCGACAGGTTCCGGCTAGATATAGTCGGGCTCTCCTCGACACACAGCTTGGACTCTGGAACCAATCTCCTTGAGAGGGGCCGGACTTTCTACCACTCTTATTGCCCCCTGACTTGGAGCCTGTTTTGGTATGGCTCTATTTATTACTGTTTTTTTAAGTAGTGCAAAAGATAACAGAATATGTAATAGTGTTTGGGGAACTAGCTGGATAAACCCCATTTAATAAACAAGCCTATTAGTAATTAAAGAAAGGACATTGTGAAAAAGTAGTCATGATTTTCAGAATGTCATTTCTGGAGGTGAGATGTTATCTCCACACTCAGTTTTGTCAATAAGAGACAGAGTGACTGGACTTCTGGTGAGTTCACAAAAGTGATGATTATCATACAGTGGAAAAAGCCACGAACAATCTGTGTTGAAATGCTCCTCAGTATTCGTCTTTCTTTGATAACCTCTTGAACTTTGAATTCCAGGCTTTTTGACTTTCTCAACATAAATAAGGAGAAGAAACTCAACTACTTATTTGAAAAACAAGCCAGTGAAGTAATCTTTCACCATTCTCCAACAGTAATCTTGTAGTAAATATACTCTCTGACCTCCCTCTTCTACAGGATGAACAATCACTACCCAGCAGGTGTCTGTCTTTTGTTCCAAGACCAAAAAACAAACCCCAAGTCCACATTGACCTTAACTGCTTTTATCACAAGACTCTTCTTACATCACGCTTTTCAACAGAAATCAGCACTGTGAAAGACTGATACTGTCACTTAAACAATCATCTTCATTAATCTCAAGCAGGGTGCTTTTGCACCTTTTGATTATTTCATCAATCAGTGCTCGCACCAAATTCCTAGTAAACTCTTTCTGAGCAAACACTGGAGCATCCTTGCCAAAGTTGAACATCAGGCACTACACTGTGGTCTAGTGTATTGGGAGTCTATGAGACTTGTGGTTAAACAGTGCACATTGGGCTTTGAGGGTGTGACAGGGAGGTGTTTGGTATGGAGGTGATAGCTTGATTAGGTCATCTGGTCCACATAGGCACTCTGTGGACAATAATTTGGATGCCTCACCCATAGGAGCATAAAGAATCCTAGAAAGACAGAGAACAGGAATAGGAGAAACAGGAGGCTTAAAAGAAGCAAAGAGGAGTGTCAGGGTTAAGACAGAGCCGATTATGAAGAGTTTAGCCAAGTGTTAAGGAATAGCCTCGGGTAAAGTGAGCTGATGGTATTAATGCTCTTTGGGTTCTCGGCAGGAGAGACAAGCCACTCCAGGAAGTCCTGGAGAAACCAAGAGATGGCAGTTGGAAAGGGGGACAGGGCTTGCAGGGTTCTCTGGTAAATATTGAGACACAGCATTTGGACACAAACTAGACAAAGGGCAGACTGCAGTTCTCAGATGCAAATTCCTGCTGTTGGAATTTTTTTAACCTATTTATTGGATTATTTGTTTGCATTTTAAACTCTACTAGAACACTTTATCTGTGAATATTTATTTGAAGGAAGCACTGCACGTTTAATTTTTGAATGCTTTAATTATGAAAATAAAAAGCACTTTGTACATTTGCACCTAGTCTTCATGTTATGAATCCTTATTGCCCAGTCCTCATTTTATGATTATCGATGTCCTGGGTTCAAATTAGAACATGGCAGCTGACTTGGGCATCACGTACTGTACACACTCTGTACCACCGAAATGTTTCAGTCATCAAATTTGCAGTATTGGGGGTGGGTGGTGGTTGTCTGGCAGAAGGAACTTTATATTACAGAAGTCTCAAAATAACTCTCTCTTATGGCTGCCTGACTTCCCTTCACACAGGATCTGACAGATAATTACAGGAAGAGGTAAATTCTACCATTTCTCTTTGGATTAACAGAAAGAAATTATCTATGTCTATTACAAGCCAACTGACTCACACTGTTACCTACTCCTACTGTTCTCTTCCTTAGACTCCACCACCTCTGTAGTGATAAGGTTAACTATTGTATTGAAGAACTCAAAATGAGGAGTTTCTTCACTGATATAGTACTTCTAATATTGTGGACAGGCCCCTCAATAAAGCCAAGAGCAAATCTTGTAACATCTACTCTAAGATGAACCCAAATAATGAAACCAGCAATTACACTGGCCTATTCCATCCTAGCATTTTATGTCTCCCACAGGTCATCAAACAAAATTTCACATGTTTGGCAAGCTGATCTTTCCACTGGAGCCTTTATTTTTCCCTAACCCTTGTTTGATCTCTCCCATTGTCTACCTAACCTATGTAAAATTCCCATCCGCAGTTCACTTCACTTCACAAAGGAGATCCACATTTCTAACTAGACAGTTTCAGATGCAGCAGGAGACACTGTTACTTACAAATATGTCATCAACAATACCATTGTATCTGGGCCCTCCAATAAGTTTAGTATTACACAATGGACCCCTTTTCTGCCTAAAATTCTTATTTCTTGGATTTCCTGTAGGAAGTGCCCAGCTATCTACAAGGGTTAAAACAGGAAAACTGCTAGCAGACAGTTTCAGGGTGCACCTCTGAGCTGTTAAAATCAATGACGTTACAATGACTATTGTAGAACACTTCACATACCTCAATCATAGCCACATTGAGCTCTGTCTTTGTGTTCTTTCACAGATCTTTAAAGACACTTTTTAGAGGAAAAACAGGAGAATATATAGCCAAAAGGTTTTGTTTTTAACCTTTTTTCCTTTTTAATGTGGAGTTAACCTTTATACTTTGCATTCTGATACAGCCTTACACTCCAAAAGAACAGCATATATAGAATGCAATATACTGTATATATAATAAACAAGATATATGTAATTAAATGTAATTTATATTCTTTGTTGTTAGTTATCCTACTGAATTTATTATTTTGACAACACTTGAGGAGCAGAGTAGCAGAATATTCATACCTGATATACCCACATCACTAATTTGTTACAGTGTAGACAAATATTAACAAATTATGACCTCATTTAATTTAATATACAATACCATATCTTTTTAGAAACTGCATATTTTGCTGATTTTGCAGTACAGTTTTAGCAATTAAGAATGACAAATTGTGGTAACAGTATCTAATAATACAATTAAACATACACCGATAAAGATCTGGTACAGTGATACTAAATATCACCTATAAGAATCAAGCAAACATATATTCATAGTTTCATAATGCAGGAGGTTGTTCATGTCAACCTCATTTCCCACAGTTTTATGCTTGCCCAAGGGAAGTGTACTATATTGTTTCATTTTTCACTTAAAAATGCTTCCAAATCTCATTTTCATTCTCTTTAAACCATTCTCATTCTGTGACATTATTTTTACACTGTTAGTAAAATCTTTATTATGTTATTTTCCTAGTATAAAATGAGGCATCTGCTAAAAAGGCAACCTAAATATAAGGAGCTTTATTTTGTTTTATATTTTTAACTTTCATTAAAGCAAAAGGGAAAAAACAAAATGAATAGAGGGCAGTGGGGGGTAGGGGTGGTTGTGAGGATGAATAAACTGGGCGTGTAAGCACGTCCTGACAGCATGTCATCTTCTGATAGAAGATCTAAAAACCGCTACAGCAGCAACAGAAACACATCTATGAACAAAATGAAATTTTTATTATATGCCTAGCATATAGCTGTGTAATGAAGGTGAAGTTGCGGCTGGAATACCAAGTAGCTTTATGAGCTTGCAGTACCATGAGCACCTACTGTTTACTGGAACATTGGTGCCTAGTAGTGACAGCTTCTCAAAATCAGTTAAAGTAAGCCACTGAGACCAAGCAGATGAAGGACTTGCTACTACAAGTTTTGCAAAGAAATAGGGTATATCATATTTTTATAAAATTCATACATATTTTAAGCCACGTTTGAATTCTGATGTTTTGTTTTAAAAATGATATCTATTTGTGCTTTTACTGGAATTGACCATTGATTATCATTTTCATTTGTCTGTTTTCAGGGATGCTTTACATTTTTAGGAAATCTAAAACTTGCAAGGTTTGTTTCAGATTGCCATAATGAAGAGATGATGGTGATATAGGCAAGGCCTTGAAAGGAAAAACAATACCTGGAGTGAAGCAGAGTGCATTTTCATTTGGTGTGTCTGTCTCACGGCTTTAAGAATAAAGGGGATGTGCAGGACTGTAGTAACTAAAGGGGGATAAAATTGATGAGCCACAGCATGAAGTTATGGGAAAGAGTAGTGGAAGCTAGGTTAAGACGTGAGGTGATTATTAGTGAGCAGTAGTATGGCTTCATGCCAAGAAAGAGCACCACAGATGTGATGTTTGCTCTGAGGATGTTGATGGAGAAGTATAAAGAAGGTCAGAAAGAGTTGTATTGCGTTTTTCTGGACCTGGAGAAAGCATATGACATGGTGCCTCGAGAGGAGCTGTGGTATTGTATGAAGAAGTCGGGAGTGGCACAGAAGTACATAAGAGTTGTACAGGATATGTACGAGGGAAGCATGACAGTGGTGAGGTCTGTGGTAGGAGTGACATATGAATTCAAGATGGAGGTGGGATTACATCAGGGATCAGCCCTTTCTTGTCTGTCAACCTGTCCATCACCATTGCAAATAAGATTAGACAGGAGTCCCCGTGGACTGTGATATTTGCTGATGAAATCTGTAGCGATAGTAGGGAGCAGGTTGAGGAGACCCTGCAGAGGTGGAGATATGCTCTGGAGAGAAGAGGAATGAAGGTCAGTAGGAACAAGACAGAATACATGTGTGTAAATTAGAGGGAGGTCAGCGGAATGGTAAGTATGCAGGGAGTAGAGTTGGCGAAGGTGGATGAGTTTAAATACTTTGAATCAACAGTACATAGCAATGGGTATTGTGGATGAGAGGTGAAAAAGAGAGTGCAGGCAGGGTGGAATGGGTGAAGAAGAGTGTCAGGAGTGATTTGTGTCAGACGGGTGTCACAGCAAGAGTGAAAGGGATGGTCTACAGGACAGTAGTGAGACCAGCTATGTTATATGGTTTGGAGACTTTGGCACTGACTAGAAACCAGGAGACAGAGCTGGAGGATGTTAAGATTTGCACTGGGTGTGACGAGGATGGATAGGATTAGAAATGAGTACATTAGAGGGTCAGCACAAGTTGGATGGTTGGGAGATAAAGTCAAAGGCAAGACTGTGTTGGTTTGGTCATGTGCAGAGGAGAGACACTGAGTATCTTGGGAAAAGGATATTAAGGATAGAGCTGCCAGGGAAGAGGAAAAGAGGAAGGCCTAAGAAGAGGTTTATGGATGTGGTGAGAGAGGACATGCAGGTGATGTGTGTAACAGAAGAAGATGCAGAGGACAGAAAGATATGGAAAAAAGATGATCTGCTGTTACAACCCCTAATGGGAGCAGCCAAAAGAAAAAGAAGAAGTTGTACCTCACGGCTTAAAATAGTGACCACTTTGTATTTTGGTATAACTGGAGTACCACTTTGGGGCAACGATATAGTATAGAAATTGTTGTAATCCCAAAACAGAATTTGGTGTAGTTTTTTGTTAGGAATACTACAGGAATTTAAATTTGTTTTTTAAAGAATCAATTATTCTTACACTTACTCAAAATGAAGATGATCACAGCAGAATCTGGTAATTTAGTACTCAAGTATTAAAATGTATTTTCAAGTGTATGCTATTTTGCATTTTTTGACTGATTTTGTGAGATAAATTACCGAAGATAGAAATGGCATATATACTATTTAAATGGAAGTTTGGAGTGAAGTCTACAATATCTAAAATACTCAAGGTACCTAGCATCTTTTTATAGATTTGATGGGTGCTTTGTTGGCTTTTGTACCTATTTACATCAGTTGTTTTGTTTAATATTTACCTATAGCACTTCTAGTGTCCCTTTATTCATATCTAGTTTGAAAAAAGGGTGTAGTGAGGACAAACATTATTTATTTTATGCATGTTGTATGTTTTTTCAGAGTTGAGTCAGGGCTATACCATATCTCTGCTCTATCAGGTAAGCAAGGAGGGTTATTAAATGATATCAGCCTAAGATTGGGTATGTTTGCTGTCCTTTTTAAAGGAATGCTAGAAAATGTGAAGGGAGCCGCAGTCTAAATAAAAGAAAGTAATAATGACTAAACTTAGTGCTGTCTGTTAGTTTCTAGGAGTGGTTCTCGTCTATTTGGAGTTTCATTCAGCTATACCTCCGTGAACAATTTTGTCTCCTTTATTAACCTGATGTGTACTGCAATAAAGCAGGTGATAAAACAAGTCAGAAAGCTATAAACATACTAAAGATTTTCTTGACTGATGCGTTTGTGGCCTAAATCATGAAGTGCACAGCTATACTGCTATACAGTCTATTGTTCTAGAGAGAGTACTTTAGCCACTTTTTTTTATAATTGTGTGTGTATGAACCACTTTGTATATTTCTTTTGATCAATTTCAAAAATTCCAAATTAAATCAAATCCTCCATGATTCAATATTGTATAGGGGGGGATATTCATTATAGGCACTCTACGTACATAACAACTATCAGTATTCAACCTTTACAGATAATAGCACTATTTCCCAGTGATTCTGAGGTCCTACAGGGGAAATTCATTGCTCAAGTGTGTAACATTGTGCTTAGAGGGGTGTAATTATGACAGAAGGTTTTCATTGGTGTATCTGTTATCAAGAATGCATAGACCAAAAGTCACTGATCCACTTTGCAGCCATGCATTATGATTTAAGACCTCTTTACTAGATGCAAATTCAAACAACTATGGGTATAAGATGGCTACTGTTTGTCTTTAAAAATAGGAAAAGTTGCTAAGCGGATTATGCCACATTGAATTCTTTCTGTGTAAAAGAGTGGACCAGCTATGTGTCCTTTCATGCATACTTACAAAACTTCTAGACACTGAAGAAGTACATTGCCTCTTAACTCCCATTATTATGAACAAGATGCATGGTATTTCCTGTATTTACAGTGTTGTAATCTCTTCTTGCCCAACAAAATCATTGGAAAACTGCTAGTGTGCTAAGCTCCTATTTATAATTAGGAGGGCTTGAAGTTTCTTGGAAAGCCTTGCTATCAAAAGAAGTGGTCTGGAAGCAGTACATCTGCTCCACTAAATAAAACTAGGAATCAGAAATGTATTGTGCCCATGTACTTTCAAAGAACAATGGAGATTGGTGATCCCTTGAACTTTTAAATTTGAATCCATCATCCTCTCAGAAGTCCTTTGCAGAATGAAAAAGACATGGCACAGGGCCCAAGAAGATAGTGTGTTGTGATTTTTTTTTTTTTTTTTTACTTTTTTCTGTCTTCCCCAGCCATCTGATCTTATCATTGGACTCATCATTAGAGAATTAAAACCAATACTTTATATAAGGACTGTACATCTCTACTAATTATATATCTCTCTCATAGTACTATGAAGGGGCCTGAGTTGCCTCAAAAGCTTGCATATTGTAATCAAATTAGTTAGCCAATAAAAGGTGTCATTTTGCTTGACTTCTCAATATATCTGTGTATTATTTGTTTTTGTATGTTATCTCTTCATTATTGTTCCCCTCTAATTTTAATTTGTTTTTCTTTTCATGTAACTATTTCTTTGAGCTGTGTCCTATGAATGAAAATGAACTATAGAAAAAAATATTGTTGTTGTTGAAACAGTGAAGTAGTCGAGCATAGAAACTGTATTATAGCCAATGCACCAATTAGATATGTGTTGTGGGTGTGCCTACATAGCGTAACTCTGGTTTAGAAAACATTTTAAACAGTTGTTGAAACTATAGTATTTAAGCTATGGTATTTAGAGTCTTGGAAGTTACAAAACAATAGTGTAATGATAAATATATATTTATATTAAGTATATTTCATTTGTTTGCTTTATAGGACCTCCATCTGCTCCAGAAAACCCCATCTCTGTTATTAATGAGACATCAGTGATTCTGGAATGGAGCCCACCACGTGAAAATGGAGGTCGAGGTGATGTTACATACAACATAAATTGTAGAAAGTGTCCATCTGAGGGAAGAATGTGTAATCCATGTGGAAGTGGTCTTCACTTCATCCCACGCCAATCTGGGCTAATCTACACAAAAGTTCTTATCACAGATCTGCAACCACATACCAATTATATATTTGACATTGAGGCAGTTAATGGAGTTTCAGACCTGAGCACTAACCCACGGCAGTACATTTCTGAGAATGTCACCACCAGCCAAGCAGGTAAATAATAGGCAGAAAATATGCAATATATTATTTTAATTATATTAATCAAAGTGAGTATGGGAAATTGCTTGGTTTTCCTTCAGTCTGTAAGTAGCAAATGTTGTTGTGCTTACATCAACTCTGTATCACTAGTGTATCATGTATCCTTTATCAATAGGCATTTTAATATGATTCAAAACTTGATCCTCATCCTAATGATGAATTTGATATTTTCTTTAGTAATTTGTTGTGTTTGGCTTGAAATTCAAAGTAAAGGTTTTAATAAATAAATAAAATAACAGTGTAATTGCAGTCTCTGATGAAAACATGAATACCCTGCCAAAAACACCAACAGTTGTATTGAAGAATTTCCTGTATTACTGTTGAACTTCCTGAATTAGGCCTTCACTGCATATAACAATGAGTAGCCTGTCATGTTAAATAGACATAATGAAAGGGTCAAGTTAAGGAAATATCAATAAGAACATTGTTACAAAAATAATGTCAAAAACAAACTACCTACAGTCCTCAGAAAACGTAGAAGTTGACATGTAATTCATTAACAAGATACTTAAAATGTCAAAACGTTTAGACCCAATTCCCATGTCAGCTGCCTGTTCCAAACATGAACACTCTATATTGTATCATGGCACCAAGTATTCTTGTGGAAAGGTAGGTCTGACAGTGGATTCGTTATTGGCACTGATGCATCCACTTCACGGTACACAATTTGAACCACATTACACCAAAAAGATAAACAGAATGGGAGGGGAGCTTGTTAGTGACATTGAATCAAATTGCCATAATTTTTAAAAGGCATGGGGTAACTTGTTGTTGCAGTCTATTTGGTTATTGGTATAACAGTAAGTGATTGTGCATCACAGCTCCAAAGTCTGGATCTGAATCACAGCCCTGTCACTATTTACATGGAGTTTGCACATTCTCCCCAAGTCTGATGGGTTTTTAAGAACAACTGATGATTCAGAACTAATGAATGATTGTGGATGGTACAGGGTTATTTCCATTCCTGGGCCCCTATGCTTTAGGGGTAGGTTTCTGCCCCGCAACCTTAAAATAGATTAAACAAGTTGGGAAGTAAAAAGATATGTGGAATTTCAGCAACATTACCAAAATTTCTAACTAGAGTATTTTTTTTTGTTTACAATAACTACTGAGCCTTAACACAAATGCTTGTATACTACAGAGCCTTTCCAGCATTGGTAGCTAGATAATTCCAGAGTTCTTGGACATTATCGGACCTTATTGTTAAAAATGCTTACATTTTATTTATACTTGGAATTTAAAACAGCTGCACTTTAAGATTGCAATTTTCACTCTACAAATTAAGTAAGGTAAGGAAAGGCTAAGTCATTTATAATTTTACATGTTAAAGGGGGAATTTTAAAATGCCCATGAGCTTTACTTGAAAGCAATGTATTCCTTTAAGACCATGGAGTTATGCTGTTGTCACGATCCTCACCTGGAAAAGTGGTTCCAGAAAATGAGAGTTATACTGTTATGCATTTAATTGTGCTGCTATCTGCATTAATGATAGACAATGATAGTCTGAAAGTCAGACAATTATGTATTGTAATAGTTAATTCTGTTTGATAAAAAATTATGTTTTTCAATTGCCTTCATATTAAGAAACTGCCTTTAAAGTCTTAAATGTAACAGCTTGTGGATGAATTAGATAAGTTCTATTCAATTAATTAAGTTGCAAAAAATGTCTCTTAATTAACAAAAGATGTGGTATTAATTGGCTTAAATGATAAATTTAATTAATTTTCATTACCATACAAATCTTTCTGGACTAGGTTGCCTAATGACAACTTGTGAAGACAGAAAATAACTAAACTGTGAAAGACAGCATTGTTAAATGCAAAAAGGAACTGTGGAGTGCTGCATAGATTTCACATCGTTTGATGAATACAGTATGAAGTGAAACAGGGCAGTGCTTAAGAGTCAAACTGAATTTTCATGTCAATGTTGTAGAACGGCATGGGCAATAGTATGAAGATTTGTGATTAAACCTAAAACATAATGATGATAGATTTATTTCTGTAGTTGGGGAAATTAGAATATCACTTCCATCCCAAGATAAGGCTGTGTCTATGTGATATCTAATTCTGTGATATCTAATTCTTAGACTGACAGTAAGTAATAAGAATCAGAAGTTCAGTAAATCAAGTTTTTTTATCTACTGAGATGGCATGAAAGAATGTAATATCACTTTCCAGTCTGCTTCATTTGGCTATTATTAAGAGAATAGTAATAATAAGTTTAAACTATGTTTTAGTAAGAAAACAGAGGCCATACTTTGTGCTTAAAATGTCAATAACTAGAATTGCTCTAAAATTAGGTGTTTATTTTGACAGCATTTTAAGATGTCTTGCTATAAAGTACTCATTTTAATTCATTAGACTTAATAAGCCTCAATATATAAAAAAGCACTCCTCTTACAAAACATTTCATTTATTTGACTTTGAATTACAGTGCTTATATACTGCTCAAAAAAATTAAAGGAACACTTTTTAATCAGAGTATAGCATCAAGTCAATGAAACTTCTGGGATATTGATCTGGTCAGTTAAGTAGCAGAGGGGGTTGTTAATCAGTTTCAGCTGCTTTGGTGTTATTGAAATTAACAACAGGTGCACTAGAGGGGCAACAATGAGATGACCCCCAAAGTAGGAATGGTTTAACTAGTGGAGGCCACTGACATTTTTCCCACCTCATCTTTTCTGATTGATTTTTCACTAGTTTTGCATTTGACTATGGTCATTGTCACTACTGGTAGCATGAGGCAATACCTGGACCCTATAGAGGTTGCACAGGTAGTACAGCTTCTTCATGATGGCACTTCAATACGTGCCATTGCCAGAAGGTTTGCTGTGTCTCCCAGTACAGTCTGAAAGGCGTGGAGGAGATTCCAGGAGAAAGGCAGTTACTCTAGGAGAGCTGGACAGAGCCGTAGAAGGTCCTTAACCCATCCGCAGGACCGGTATCTGCTCCTTTGGGCAAGGAGGAACAGGATTAGCACTGCCAGAGCCCTACAAAATAACCTCCAGCAGGCCACTGGTGTGAATGTCTCTGACCAAATAATCAGAAATAGACTTCATGAGGGTGGCCTGAGGGCCTGATGTCCTCAAGTGGGCCCTGGGCTCACTGCCCAGCACCGTGGAGCTTGATTGGCATTTACCATAGAATACCAGAATTGTCAGGTCCTGTACTTTTCACAGATGAGAGCAGGTTCACCCTGAGCACATGTGACACACGTGAAAGGGTCTTGAGAAGCCATGGAGGACGTTGTGCTACCTGTAACATTGTTCAGCATGACCAGTTTTGTGGTGTGTCACTGATAGTTTGGGGAGGCATATCCATGGAGGGACACACAGACCTCTACAGGCTAGACAATGGCACCTTGACTGCCATTAGGTATCAGGATGAAATCCTTGGACCCATTGTCAGACCCTATACTGGTGCAGTGGGTCCTGGGTTCCTCCTGGTGCATGACAATGCCCAGCCTCATGTAACAGAGTATGCCTGCAGTTCCTTGAGGATGAAGGAATTGATACCATTGATTGGTCCCCAAGCTCTCCTAACCTAAATCCAACACAACACCTCTGGGACATTATGTTTCAGTCCATCTAACGCCGCCAGGTTGCACCTCAAACTGTCCAGGAGCTCAGTGATGCCCTGGTCCAGATCTCGGAGGAGATCCCCTAGGAAACCATCCGTTGTCTCATTAGGAGCATGCCCCAACGTTGTCAGGCATGCATACAAGCACGTGGGCACCATACAAACTGTTGAATACTATTTTGAGTTGCTGCAAAGAAATTTCAGCAAAATGGACTAGCCTGCCGCGTCATTTTTTCACTTTGATTTTCGTGGTGTGTTTGAATTCAACCCTTTGTAGGTTGATAATATTCATTTCCATCAAACAATGTGGCATCATTTCATTCCTAAGACATTACCCCGTCCATATCAGTATAGATATCCAGCAGAATTTTTTTCCCCATTAAGATTTGATGTGTTCTCAAAATGTTCCTTTAATTTTTTGAGCAGTTTATTTTTAGTTGTATTTGGTTTTGAATTAAGTGTAAAAAAATTGTTGTTAGACTCCCTTACATTTTAATTGTGTTTGGAGATTAAATACGGAAACTAGATAATGAAAATTATATTCTTCCAGCTATTTAACACAAGAAAGCTAAAGCCTTTCTTCTGAGGCCTCCTTGTGTAACCGTAGCATAGGATATATGTGGAAAGATTGGACTTGCTGATTTTGACCCCTTCTTTTTTGACAGCAGAGGAGGGCCAGAGGTCAATTTACAAATAGCTGAATGATGTAAACAATATTAGTCCAGTTGTATAACTGCCAGTTTTCCATTAAATTTCTCCAGTTGAGGCATCTTTTCTTCTAATTCTAAATGAACTAAAAAAGAGAGAGAAGTTAAGTTGGAGACATAAGTGAAACACATACCACACAAGAACCCTGAAACCCTTCCAACCATGTGGAAAAATGATTATATATGTCAACTTGGCACACAAGACATTTGACAAAAAGTCAACTATAGTACATCAAAACAGGAAATCTTTTGTGAAGTTAAATTGTCACGACAAACAAAGATGCTAGAAATAGGCATTTAGCTTTAGACATTGATCTAAAATTTATGATGTTCGAATGATCTAAAAATTAACTGATTAAAACTAAACTAAATCTAAAACTGATTCTACTAACTTACATGAAAGACTGTTTACAGCTTAACCACTGATGTAAAGAGTCACCGGCAAACTTCATGTATCAAGTAGTGATCATGCCTGGGGTCCTGAATGCACCAGCAGTCTTCCTGTCAAAAACGATGCAGCAAAGGATATGAAATTAGTAACTGTGCACCACACCACAAGTCAACTTCTGCTGATACCAATTCAGATTTTGCAAATTCTCAAAAATGTGTATTGTTAGGCCATTGATTGATTTACTTCATGTTCAGCCTGAAGAAAACAATACTCTGTACAAGGCAACCCTAGCACAGTTAAAATTGAAATAATCCTAAATCATTCGTGTAAATTCAAATGGAATTAATCACAAAGTCAAATGAAAAATAATATTTGAAGAAGTTCAATGAAAATTATTTAAAACATACTATTTTTCTCATCCACAAACTTTTTTTTGTTCATAAAATTCTAAGATATCTGATAAAATAATGGTCTGCTTCAGCAATGTACTCATACTATATACAGGGTGGTCCAAATCTAATTATGCAGATCCAGATCATCTGGATGACTTTGATTTATGTGGGGATGATTCCAGTTCAGTACGAACTCTCTTCATGTCGTCAGTTCGCACACTTCTCGATGGTCTGGGATTTTTCGGGTGATTTTCTATGTAATAAACTTAATAAGTTATAGCGTAATGAAAATTGCATAATTAGATCTGGACCACCCTATATAAACCTGTACCGTCTGATTGTTCAGATATCTCTTTAAAGTAAGGAAACTTTTAAATGATTGAAGTCAATTGACATTGTACCTTAATGGGGAAAAGCGAGATTGTGTTAACTGCAGTAGTTGTGAAGCAGTTAGTTTAACTTGTATTAAATGTAAATTAAAAGAAGCATATTATAGAAGAACTGTGGTGGGCTGGCGCCCTGCGCGGTGTTTGTTTCCTGCCTTGCGCCCTGTGTTGGCTGGGATTGGCTCCAGCAGACCCCTGTGACCCTGTAGTTAGGATATAGCGGGTTGGATAATGGATGGATGGATGGATATTATAGAAGAAAAAGTAGGAAAGCAGCAGTCTATTGCAGGTATGTTGATGTACAATCAACATGGGGTTAGATAATGGAATTTCTTTTTTACTAAGACACAGAAACTTTATGAGAGAAATAAACACCAGGAAAACAAACTAAGTCTGAGAAGGCCTTTGTTCAGTATGTGTTAAGCTCCAACTAATTCATAATAATAAATTGAATGTGATGCACTAGGTACTGACAACTTAGCTTTCTAAATCCTTTGGATAAGGGACGCTATGAGAAATAATAGTATGAATGCAGAAAACACTTAATCATACAAAACACATTTACACACACAAAAGTACTTCATTTGAATGTTGTATTGAATTAGAAGGTGCCAAGTATGGAGGCCCATCAAAGAGCAGTACTTGAGCCAGTGGTATCCTTTAGTTTCCTCATTAAAATAAAATTATAACAAACAGGATGGTTTATTTGACAGCTGGTACCAAATTACATTGATTAGCTGGTTCCTTACCCTCAATAGATTCTTAGTAGATCAAATGAGAGAGAACTTAACATTTGCGATGTGGAAGTAAAGTTTAATGGAAATAAGTAATACTGTATATTTCAAAGATAAACGGAAACAGGAAAATAAAATAACATAATTTGGGTTTATGAGCTAGCTAATAAGTGCAATGCTTATTAAACATTCATAATGGATTGAGCCTCGCCTTCAGGGCCAGACAATGTCCTGAAGCAATTAAGAAAATTAAGACAATGCTGCATTACACAATACATGACATGGAGTACAATTTTAGTCTAGTTATGCTTACATTTTACAATGCACTTCTGCTTCTGAGGCCATATCTAGGATGCTATGTGCTGTTTTCATAATCATATTGTAAATGTTGCATAACAGCTGCACATAAAGATCAAAGATGGGGTGATAGACTTATTCTTGGACTTCAGAGTAAGATTTTTGAGGAAATCAGACTTCGCAAGTAAATACTAAACGGAGTAATGATGGTGTTATTTAAGATAAATTGAATCAGTACGGTGGAATTCATTTGTTACGTTAAAATTAGATTTTTGGCTCTTTAGGGAAGATACAGTAGTCCATTTAAAGACTCTTTAAGCATACATTTTGCTAGATTGTTAGCAAATGTTTTTTGCATAGACAATTAAGGATATAGGGCAACAAATGATCTAGCAAATTAGTTGAAAGTAGTACCTTGAAGTATTCAGATCCTAACTGTACAACACCGTGGAGCAGTTAAAGAGCCATGTCAAACTGAAAGTCTTGCTATTGTCAAAATGTTTTGCTGGAACTTTAGTAAAATTGAGTTCAGACAGACCATTCAGCCAACAAGCTTATCCATCCTATTCACCTAGAGTGTCTAAAATAGCATCAAGTTGAAATTTGAATGCCCCTAAAGTGTTAATTTCATGTGTCTATCATTCTCTGCATGAAAAAAAAATCTTTCTAACATTTGTGCAGATGCCCTTAAGTTTTCAACCATATTCTCATGTTCTTGTTACAGAATTTATTTCAAAGTAACAACAACAACTATTAATTCTGCTGTGCAATTATAAATACTTCAGTCACCTCTTAATCTCTGTTTGCATAATTTGAAATCAGCTTATTCTCTCTACTCTGGACTTTCACTAGTACTGCTATGTCTTTTTTTATAATATGGAGATGTAGGACAAAGTGGTCATTGCCCATTCTGCTAGGCTTTAGTCATACCAGGCCTGTTAAGGCAGCAGATTTACCAGATATTCAGCTGCACTTTTCCCCACTTACATTACAATCTAAGTATATCCAATCAGGAGAAGTTATACATTCCCTTAAAACTCTCTGCATCATCCTGAAGATTTTCTTGGGACACTCTGTGGTTCTCAGGTGGTTCTCACAAGGGAATTCCCACAGGATTTCATCTCCAGAATGACTGAAAACCTCTGAAACTAAAAATCTATGAGCTGCTTTTCCTTGGGGAGCTAAAGCCCACACTTTTTTCTTTGTGAGCCAGAGAAGCAGCCATCACATCAGGAAGGGAACTTCTGCATCTATACTCTTGTGCCAGAAATAGTAATGCTTTTTCCTATGAAGTTACAGATGACACAGACAAGAGCCTAACTGAGGAAAACACTGCACAGCACAAAGGATCATGCAGCAAAGAGGAAGACTGCACTCCAATACAAGGAGAATCCTAGATATCCAGTAAACAGATAGTCTATTATGTTTGCTTGTCTGTCTAGTGTGTCTTTGTCTAGTCTTATATTTCAATAAATATATGCAGTTATCATATTTCTGTTATACTTGTGTTTTTCAATAAATTATTCTCTTTCTTAAAATGTGTGTGCCTCAGTTACCTTGATATAAGTCTAAAGACTGGAGACCCACCTCTTACCAACAGAGAAAGGTAAAAAATTAAGTAGGAATTTTCCTGAATTGTCTAATTAAATGCCTATATTGCTGAAAGCAAAACTTAAAAATTAATTAACCAAGATAAAATTCGTCTTTCAGTTCCTACAGAGACCATAACTGAGCACAGTACTCCAGATGACACTTCACTAGTGCAATATAACTTAAACATAACCTCTTTTGACTTGTACTCCACACATTGTGATATATAATTGAAAATCTTTTTAGCTTTTGTAATCACTTCTGTTTAGTGGCTGAATGTAAATAGTGTTGAGCCCATTGTGACTACTAAGTCCTTCTCATATGGGAACTTTCAAGGCATCCTATTGTGTATTTAAATCTGAGTTTTGTACTTCCTGTATATAATACTTTACATTTTCTTACATTGAATTTCACCAACCACAAATTTGCTGTATGTCATAGCAATGTAGCTCATTCTACTTTATCTGCCTTTCTACCTACTTTTGTATCATCTTCAGATGTAACCAGCATATTGATTACATTCTTGTCCAGATTGTTTGTTTGCTATATAAAAAGACCAGCGGCCCCAGCAGTGATCCCTGAGGAACACGTCATTTAACATCACCTAATTCTGAAAAATTTTTCACCATAACTCTTTGTCCCTTTGTTTACTGTATTCGAGCCAATTTTGTACCAACCTACAGTCAGCTGAATTCACACTTCTTTAGTTTATATATATATATATATATATATATATATATATCTATACTAATAAACGGCAAAGCCCTCACTCACTCACTCACTCACTCACTCACTCACTCACTCACTCACTCACTCACTGACTGACTGACTGACTGACTAACTGACTGACTCATCACTAATTCTCCAACTTCCCGTGTAGGTAGAAGGCTGAAATTTGGCAGGCTTATTCCTTACAGCTTCCTTACAAAAGTTGGGCAGGTTTCATTTCGAAATTCTACACGTAATGGTCATAACTGGAAGCTGTTTTTTCTCCATTTACTGTAATGGAGATGAGCTTGAAACCCGTGGGGGCGGAGTTTGACATAATCACGCCTCCCACGTAATCACGCAGTACGTAGAAAACCAGGAAGAGCCCCAAAAAGCGCTGAAGAAAACATGCATTATATAATTGAGAAGG
>JANRMT010062813.1:114056170-114077545 GCA_026402145.1 Polypterus bichir lapradei
ACACACACACACACACACACACACACACACACACACACACACACACAGCCGAGACCACAAATATAAAAGTTGACTTTGTTCATAAGACATTCATTAAGAAGACAGAGGTATGTTGAATAAAAATATTTTACCATGCTTCAAGTTTATATTTTATTTCCATTAGAAATAACCAATATAAGCTGAATAATTGGTTAATCCATTACCAAAAAACTCATATACTCAAGCATTAATATAATGAAGTTCCATATCTCAGCATAAAGGGACTTGTCTTTTGGGCAACTGAATATATTGTTACCTTTTGCTTCACCAAAGCACAGCACCTTTAGGTTTGGTTTCCTGTACTTAAAGAGCTTTTCTTGTCATATTTAAGATCAAGTGCTGAATTTAAAAATGTCATAGTGAATCATAAATGCTTAAACACCTAAACAATTAAGGACTTTATGTCTAGAAGAAAGCATTGTATTAAACAGCCTATTTGGGCGACATTGGCTAATCAACCATTTGAGAAACTGTTCAAATTTCCCTTACCATTGAATATTAGGTTCATATTCAAGTAGAATTGGCGCAATTGAAATTACATTCAATATTGTTTTCTTTTGTCTGAACAAGTGTGGTATTTAAATGCACACCAATAAAACAACTAAGGTTTTGAATAACTAACATTTTTGAAATGACTAATTATGTTTCTCCAGCCAGTAATGGGGACAGATTTGACAGATTATAAAACCATTATTGCTTCCTGGAGACATTATGCATAAGTCTTTCTTAAAGTAAATTCACTTTTTTGATTAAAAGAGGGAATGTGCTGAGAAGGTAATAATTTGCTGAATTATTTTTGTCAGCTTTTACTATTTATTTATTTAATTTTAATTTGGATTTTTTGCAAATTTCAAAATACTGTATTAGATTTTCTTGCTTATGTTATCTATGTATAGCTTAAAATTTGCATAAAATGTAATGATTTTTTTTTTAATCAACTTATTATTATGTAAAGAAGATGGGTTTCAGTAGAATACCTTCAGTGTTTGTTTTTATAAAATTGGGCCATTTTTTAAATTTATTTATTTTTAACAAATTAATGTTGCATATGCACGCAGAAGTGATCTTTATTACTTCTTTCTTATTTAAATGCAATATCAGAGAAGGTTTGTTTTATTATTCATTCAGTAAGATTGCATTAAGATATAACTAGCTTCCATTTAAGTAAACATAAAGAGAGTTTTCTGCACAATATGTTGGTTTCTTTTTAATTTAAATGATATAATAATTATTTTATATTATGCTGCTCAAAATATCGAGTATAGTTGCTGTATAAGTGATTAATCTTACTCAACTATTTCAACTTTTCAGTTTCATTTTACAAATAGTGTTTTAGATTTAATTTTTAAAATATAATTATATTAAATTAAACTGTGCCTAGGATACCTAGTGCAAAATTGATTGTCAGTTCATTAAACCTTTAGCTGTAATTGTTTTACTAATATGCTAAATGTTTGTCTTGACATGTTGAAAATCCTTTAAAGAGTTTATCTTATTTAGCACATCATATTCATTTACTAAATGTTGTGATTATTACATATCTTAAAGTGTTTATTATTTGCAAGTGTCTTTACAATCATAATAAAAATATATTATAATTAGAAGTCAGTTTTTTTAATAAAATTACTAACAAATGACAGGAAATATTAAAGTGAAAATTGAATATTTATTTATTTGTTGATTTGTTAGTTTTATGTAGATAAGTGGACCCTGCAATAGATTAGACCTTTTTCAGGATTGCTTTCTGCTCTGCAACATATGCTGCTGGATAGGCTCTAGACACAAGCATGCAGATCTAGATTAAACAAGTTTATTTATTTGTGTGTATATATACATATTGTGGTTCATAAGATGAAAAAAAAGATCTTAAAAGACTACAAGACCTCTTTTTTTTCATCTTATGAACCACAATGAACCTGAATTGTCATGGATGCTAAGACAAGTCTTGGATGATTATATCAAATGCAAACTGTTAGTGTTAACACCCAATCATCTTCAGTCATTCTGTGTTTGTCTGACTGCAATCCGTGGAAGTGAGTATTGCTTTCTAGATGTTGGTGATTTGCAATCCATATCTCAGCTTCCTCACAGCTGATGCTACTGCATAACTGTCCACTCAGCAAGCTAATCATCTCTTGCTGCACATGGTAGAGATGTGAGGATTCTGACATGTGTTGGTCTGTTCTTGTCTTCTTGCATTGTCGTATGAAAAAAGGTTTAAAAAATTATCATGAAGTACTTGGAAAAGCCCAAGAAACCCCTAAACATATTGGTTTTACTGTGAGAAAGGGAAGTGGCAATGGGCAGGTAAAGAACTTTATTTAATTTAGAGCAATGTATTATTAGGCTTTGTGTTAATGACTGTTATTTAACTAATTATGTAAATTTTCATGTGCAATATTTTGATATTTAAACACAAATGGATGTAGTTTTGGGACCATGGTAAACCTTAAATATATTTTCCTATGAAATAAGTGATAATTCTGGTGTTAATATTATGAAAATTCACGCTCCGAAGTATGTATTTTTCAGGAACTTGTTAACTTCGGGATGCACTCTGTGCTTTTATTTATATACAAGCTTTGCTACTCATCGAACATGGATTGAAATTTATAGTAAATAATCCACATAGACTGAAGCGTTAACATTTGCAGTGCACCATCTATTGGAATGTATTTTTAAATACATGAAGCAATAAAATGCTTTCGTACATGTATTTTTGTTGTGTCGTTTGGAATGACAGACATAACAACCGGACACACAAACATATACACCAACACAAAATCTCTTATTTTATAAAGGTGGTTAGATATATATATATATATATAAAATGTAGTGTACAGTATATGCAGTTATATATAGCATGTGTACACATACTTTTTTTTTATATATACATATTATGAGGGGCCGTTCAGGAAAAAAAGATTGGTTCGTAAATATATCATTTGGTTCAGATATATTGGTTTGAATATATACATTGGTTTTAATACATCCGTTCAGATATATACATTGGTTCAGATGTATGTAAATTGGTTTGCATAGATCCGTTCTGATATATATACATTGGTTGAGATACATCTGTTCAGATATATACATTGGTTTGAATACATCCGTTCAGATATATACATTGGTTGAGATATATATATATTGGTTGATATACATTGGTTAGGATATATATATATATATATTGGTTTAAATAGATTGGTTTAGATATATACATCGGTTCAGATACATCCGTTCAGATATATATATATTGGTTGAGAGAGATCCGTTTGGATATATAGGTCAGTTCAGAAATATACATTGGTTTGAATAGATAGGTTGGAATTTACAGGCAGCACAGCACGGCCACCTAAGTTTAGCATCTCCCCTTTGCTTCAATATTGTTGTCATTATTGTGTGTATTTTATATAAGTAGCATATGCCTGTCTGCCACGTATTGTTTCGTACGCCATCTTGGTTGGGGGTCCTTGATTTCAAAGCACTTTTTTTCCTTTCATTATTTAAAACACTTGCACAGATACCCGCCTCCTCGCCTCGCTCCATCCCGCCCTGGCTCAATGCACCCGCCTCACTCGCTCCTTCTTGTCTCTCCCATGACAGATTCTTCTCAGAAGTTGAGTTACAAGGAAGCATTGATTGCAACCGCAGTACCTCCCATTTTTTCACCTCAACAGACGCTGGTTTATCTGAAAAGCCACCCGGTGATTTCTGTTATTCCGTATTGGCAGCATTTCATTAAAGGGCGATTTGTTTCAGCAAGGAAATGGAGGAAAACACTGGAATAGCGTTGTTTCTTCTGAATGTTTATCAGGGATCAGAATATCCCTGCTTCACAAATAATGGGTGTTTAACTGTTTTTATAGTAAAACTGACAAAACCACACACATGCACACATACACACGCACGTACACACATGCACACACACACATACACTCAAACTCACAAATTGTGGGTCACACACACTACTGATTAAGTGTATCTGTCAGGGGCGATCATCAAGAGACACTGGTTTATCATTGACCGAAAGCCACCTGGTGATTTCTGTTATTCCGTATTGGCAGCATTTCATTAAAGGCCAATCTGTTTAAGCAAGGACATTAGTCATGTTTGCTGAAAGGATGTTATGGAGGAAAACACTGGAATAGCGCTGTTTCTTCTAAATGTTTATCAGGGATCAGAATGATCAGAATATCCATGCTTCACAATAAAACGGGTGTTTAACTGTTTTTATAGTAAAACGGAAAAAAACGCATGCGCTGACACAAGAACGGATTTAAAGTGCTTACGCTTAAAAAAAATTGCATCCTGTCAAAATAAGTGTTACATATTGCACGGCCATATCAGGCTCACTCTTGATATCCGGAGGAACATTGTGTCTTATGTATTGAATAACTGGGACAGGTTCAAGGTGTGGACTGATGACGGTACAGGAGATAATTATACTACACAGAAGCACTATAAGAGTGAAATGCTTAAGCCCTTCACCTATTCTTCTGCATGTGAGTTGATGGCTGCCGCTGAATTGTTCAGTTGTTGCTTTCAAGTGTACCGAAATGGCCAAGTATTTTACACCTTTGGACAACCACCAATGCCTCTTAAACATCTTAGATTCACAGGTGACGATTTGAGTAGTGGACACTTTGATGTTTATGAATGTTTAAACTCTCAAAAGCTGGATGCGAAGTTATCGATGAAACCGGTTGTATGCTTACAACGCTTGACAGATACCGAATGTCACTTTAACACAAGTCCAGCAAATACTAACGTAATTGAAACAAACCATGAAACTCAAACAGATTATGACAGCAGCAATCCAAGCTGTGATATCTGAGGCAAGATTGCTTTTCACATGGCCAACTGTATGTTGCATGCTCAAGAGTAAGCTCAGCTCAAGAGTGAGCTAAGCTCAGGAGTAGGGAGCCAGGCAGGGATATCCTCACTCTCAACACCAGCCTCTATTCAAGTTGCTGTACCTCTTGCCACATGTTGGAGCGTACCTTTCCTCCTCTTAGCTAGTGATACCTGTTCGTTCAGCAGACATTATCTTCTACAGACTGTTAAAGAGTAACGTTTGACGTTTTTGAGAGAGAGATCACAGCTATGTGTGTTTTAGATGGTACCTTCTCATTGGCAGAGATATCATGGCCACATGCTTTTCTCCTCACAGGGTGACGCTCTCTCATTAGAGCTGAACACAATTGGGTACAGTGGCAACGTTTGACATAGGAGTGTACTCACTTTCCATTTGGCCAGAGATACCTTGCCAACATTTTACATTTTTGGAAAAGAGATCACAGCTAAATTGTCGTCCCTGATAGCAAAACCTCAATACAAATTATTACATTTTTTAATTGAATTTTTAAGTTTGTCCTGTTTCACTACTACGTGGGCAAAGCCATGGGGGACAGCTAGTATGTGTGTGTGTGTGCATGTATATATATATATATGTAGTGTGTATATATATATATGTATATATGTATATATATGTAGTGTATATATATATATATATATATATACATACACACTCATATATAGTACATGTATATACTGTGATGGGATGGGAAATGTTACACTTTTACTTTCAGGAGTTTAGTTGCAGAAAAAGCACATTTTCTTACAAACTGTAGTCATAAAGTTTGTGTGACTAGTCTGATATGCTGAATTACTGTATAAACATACATATATTTATATTTGTTTATAAATTGTTTTGAATATATTGTCTTATGTGTATATTGTGTTTCTTTTACCTTGGGATTTGAAAAGTAATTTTATTATTCATCCTAGTTGGTGGTCCATCATGTAAGGTACTTTTAATTAAAACTTTTTATATAGTAAATGCATTTGCTTTGATCATTAATGAAAATAGTTAGTTGGAAACTAAGAACCAAAATCTTATAATGAATCATTACTTTTAAATTATACTTGCAGACTGCTCAAGTAAAAAAATATTGCTCTGTTGGATTTCAACCTAAAACTACATGATTTATTTGGTAAATTATCTATATTTTTTAAATATTTACCTTATTTCTTCAGCTTCTGCTTAAGGCTTAGTTTGATATGACAGTATTTTACAACTTTTCTGTGACAAGGTTTACTGCCATCTGAAGAAACAATGTTTTATAACTGTCAGTCTTATTTTAACCTAAATAGTTTCTTCCTCAAACAATTAATTTCTTTTACTGGTAGCATTGTGTCACAGAGGTTTTATTGTTTCATTTTTTGCAGTGAACGTCATTCTAAAAGAGAGGAAAAGTAAAGACAGCATCACATTAGCCTGGCAAGGACCAGAAAGGACTAATGGAGCAATTTTGGAATATGAAGTGATCTATTATGAAAAGGTCAGTAAAAATACAAACTGAAGTAGAAGCTGATGGATAGGTGGTATTCCCCTAGTTTTTAGGAATCTACTAAGTAAAGTTTTCAAGCTAACATCGACATGAACATTTTTCAGATCATTTTGATTGATCTTTGGTTCTAAGGAGCTGATATGGAGCTGCACCTTCAAGCCTTACACTCTGGTTTATAATGTAGCAATAAGTAAAGTACTTAACTTCTTTTAAGGCTATGCTATAAAAACATAACTCTGGGACAAAGTATACTTTTGTGCAGATGTCAAGTGAGTTGGAGTCAAGATACTAAATGAAATAAGACTTACTTATTTTAACTGTAATATTAGTGCTTGGAAATTGCAGTTTAAAGTAAGAAACTCATAATCTGAAAACATGTTTCTTTACATACTGTATATGAATGTAAACCATTTCATGGTGCAAACTATATGTTAAGTCGATCTTAAGCCCTATTGATACAGGAATTTGTAAAGTCAATGGTTGAAATGGTCAGTTAGACACTGGTACTCTGTATTGACATTTCCCCATTCTTGCCTTATGCATACTGGTATTTAACGTATGCATATCAGTGCAAACCATATGTTCAGACCACATTGGCAACCCTTATTTATAACAACAATTTGTCTGTTTGCACCTCCAAGTGGGGACCACCTCCAAAATAAATTATGCAGCTCAGCATGACTTAATACAAATTTTACAATATGAACAGCCTTATTCTGCATGCATAACAGAATGCTAGCAGTTCAGTTTTTCCATTAAATGCATTGGGTAAATCAATGAAGTGATGGATTTTAACTGACATGTCTATTCACAAGGGACTAGTTCAACCTGAGTTTATTTTTTATAAACTTTTTATATAAGTAAAAAAAAGGTTTTGTAAATTTTACTGAGATATAAACACACACAAAGGTTACTTATTTCAGCCAGGATTTCTCCCTCAGGTGACAAATATTTTACGCCACCTCTTGGTGTAAAACTAATCACTTCTGCATAGGGCTTAAGTTAAACAATGCAATGTAAAGCATGTAGAAGAGAAAGATTTTCATTTTTATCATAACTGGTGTAAACGCACAGATACTGGCTTCCAGGCAATAGAGACAAATGTATCAGTACACTTTTATTCATTAACTGACATCACCCACATGCTTATGTAATATTATGATGAACTAATAAAGAAAAACCAGCTTTGGTTTGCATAAATGCAAACACTGCTTTTGTGATAGGCTTACTCACCTAGGTAGACTGAATGTCAATGTATTGGAATTGTTATTGATATCTTGTACTGTAGTTTATTGAGGATAATCTATATCTTTAAAACTGTTTCTTAAACTTTAACTGGATGTCCCCTGAAAGTAAAATATGTGATGTATCTAAATTCAAGTAAAGAGTTATATACCAGGGCCGCACAGTGTTAGTGCTAATGCCTTTTAGCAAGAAGCTGGGGGGTCATGTCCCAAATGTTCCCTACGCAGAGTTTGCATTTTCTGCCTGTATCCACTTGGGTTTCCTTTCCAAGATCCAAAGACATGACAGTTAAGTAAATTGGCAATGTTAAATTGATCTATGAGTATCTTTATCCTGTGATGGACTGGTACCCTGTCCAGGTAGTGTGCCAATGATTTCTAGAATACATTCTAGTTTTCCGCTACCCTGTAGATTGTAAAATATTAAAAACGAAGATGCCAACAATAATAAAGTAAAAAAGTCAGTTAAAGCAAAGAGGAAATAAATTTTCTGAATGTTCATAGCGAGGAAATTAATTAATCTTCAAAAAGTAATTAATATCCATTGATGAGATTTTTTTAGACTTTTATGTTAGGCCATCCAACTGTATAATAATAATAAAATGATAATAATACAATGAGGTTGTTGTCCCTTTTGTGTACTGTAAAAGGCAAGTAAAGAAGCTAGTGCCGGAAAAGGCTCCAATAACTCCCAAATAATACAGTGATGAGACTTAAAAAGCATATTTGGGGTACAGTTCTTAGTACCATATAGGCACTTCCACCTGCCTATGCCAAGCAGGAAGTTAAGGAACATAGATAACCCACAGATAGTTACGATGCTCATACACCTGATACACTATGAGGAGGCCTTTTTAATGGCAGAGGAGATGAGCGTCATGCAGTAAGCAAGAGGTATATGTGAAGGAGAGCCAAAGGTCTGAAAAATATTTGAGGTATGACAGGAACACTTTTAGAAGTTCTAAACTGAAGGAGAGTACATGTGTGCTACTAACAGAAAACAAGGTTGAAGGGTAAAGCTGTGAGAATGCTTAGTGAGACTGGTGGATGATGCAAATTTTTCTAATGTGGAGAAAGAATGCTAATGATGCAGTTGGTGCACTTTGTGCACCTATTTTTCAGACACAAGTGGTGAAAGTGAAGAATGTGAATGAGCAGGTTGTATTTGTTAACATTATTGTTTTGTAAATGACTAATGAATATACTATAGTCTTAACATATGGTCCACAGGTTGGCAGAGGCAATGAAAAGAAAGGTACATCTTAGGATAAGTTATTGGAGATTATAATGAGTTGACTTGTATGAGTATGTTGGAGCTAGTACTGTTGGTTTTGGTTGTCAGTAATAAGTTGGTGACATATGAATCTCTTGGGATCAGCTCAATAGTTGATTAGACCAGCTTAAGTGTGAAGATCATCCCTGGAGGAAGTGGTGTGTCACAACATTACTTGGTTGTAGGAGATCTTTTAGTTGGAGGCATAAAGAAATTAAGAGAAAGTATGTCGCAAAATTGAAGATCTGGAAGTTGAACGAGGAGAGCATAAGAAGTAAATTTGCTGAAACAGAAGAGTGAATGAATTTTCAGGTGCATCAAGTATAAATTGCATTTTGAAGTTGATGAAGAATACCTAGGAGAAAACAAAAAAAGAAGTCTACAGTTGGAAACAGGCACCTCTGAGACCCAAGCAAAAATGGCTGTGGTATGCTGTAAAGATGACAGTTGAAGGAAAGAAGAGGTGCCATACTGAGTGGCAAAAAGTGAAAGGGTGATTTGTAAAAAGCAAAATGTTAGAAAAACAGGTGGGAGGATGCAAGACGCCAATGGAATTGAGTTTGAAGGTGAGCTGCAGAGAGTAGAAGGAAAGAGAATTGTCTTCATGATCACAAAGGAGGTGGTGAAGGAAAAACAAGATATAGTAGGTATGAATTACCTTAAAAATGATGAAAATGTTTCAATTGATAGTAATGCAGGATTAATGATACCTTGAATAAGTATATTGAGAAGTGGTTCAGTGAGGAGAATGAATTTGATAATTATGTTCATTGTGAGAAATAAGGACCAAAGTGTGAGTTTTCAAAATAAGATGTCAAATAATCTTAACAATCCCAATATATGGGATATGTGCTTTTATTATATTTGTCATATTTTAGGAGTCATACTCACAAACACCCACAAAAAACAAATGAGTGATAGAAATTTAGCATTTATATATTCTTAATAAGAAGTGAAGTATGCTGTGTTGCTGTCTCTGTGGTTATGCTTTTTAGCTAACACAGTACAAGTCCTATTACAGGGACATGTGCTTTAAAGCATTGAAACACTAAACAAATTTGATTTTGGTATTAATTAATTGAGCAGCTCATTTCATCATTTGTATAGACAAGACAAATAGGCACTTTGACTGAAATTTGCCTCGATTTTCAATTTCTACAACTGTTGTTAGTACTGCCAGTGTACAGTTTCACCTACATCACACTGCTCTATATGTATAATTGTGGCTGCACACAGTTTCCCCAGTGACCCTGAACTGCATGCACCAGTTAGAAAATTAATGAATGCTAGAATGGCCATATGTAGACATGCACATTGCAATTAAAAATAATTGTAAAATACTCTGTTTCTTTATCAAGACTATGTAGGACACTGTATTAAAAAGTGATTAATCTCACCAACATTTAAGGTGTACACACTGGCAATTCTTTCCAAGCACATTTTCCTGCATGTAACCATGCAAAGTCTAGTTTGTTTGACTAGTGTGTTCGCTCCGTACAGTGCCTTCACCCTCTTGGAAGAGGTGTGCCACATGGAACAGTGTGATCACTAAACATGCCAAAGCATGAAAAACAGAAATGACATTAATGATGCGACAATTTTCATTTCATTCAACATCTATTGAGTTAAAAAGAGGTTTTTATTCTCACCTTACAAATGAATGTGAATTGTAGTTGGCAAGAAAAGCTGCAAATTCCTCTCTTATCATTTATCACCATAAAAATTTTCTTATGTGCAGCACAATTAACAGCAAAGCGCTGCCCTGCACATTCAATAAATCTGTTAGAGGGTAGAGTGTTATCCTGCCCTACATATCTCCAAAACAACCACAAAATAAGTAAAATCATTTTGGCATGCGTGCTGTCACATCATTTTTGGATCTTGTTTTGGCTTTACATGAAGTTGCATGGTCATGAGGAAAGCGTGCCCGGGCCCAGAACATTGTGAGTACTGGCGAGCAGGGGAGTAGGGAGAAGGGACAATTGCGTTTGGGCACGGTACAGAGCAGGCATGCTTAGTGTGAGTATACTCTTGGTCTCCTCTTACAAATTTGTGACACTATAAGTCAAAAAATTACTGCTTGCATCTGATTGGTCAAATCATTACACTCTCAAAGCATGCAAAAATTTATTTTTGAAATAACTCAATAATGAGATAAAAATATGTAACATAAGCCTGTGTGTGTGTTTTATAGGTGTTTGTTTTAATATTAATAAGCACAATTTCCAAAATTGCTTCTGCTGTTTTTCTTTTTGACATGTGTTAATGTTTTTATATGACCTTTTTATGAGCCTTTTGAGCCAGTTGTGCGTGTAATAGGAATTTAAAAGTCACATTTTGTTCTGTGGTTCCTGTCATGTAATCGGATAGACACATTTGAATCCAACTGGGAGATGAATGTAAAGGGCTGAAAAATTCCACAGAACCTGCAGCCGCTATAATATGTCTGTTTTGTGGAAGTACGTTAAAGTGTTTGAACAAACAGTCAGCTGTGAGGGCACTAAAGCAAAGATGTTTAACACTGGTATGCAAAAAGTTTTTTTTTCTTTCAAAAATTTTAGGTGGTGTTCATAAATTTCAGAATGCTTAATCCAGATCTGGCAACATAATTTCTCTATCATGCCCAATATTTCAGAAATGAAGGTTTAAATTGAAAAAAAATAAAACACCATTAGACAAAAACTGTAATTGTAGCTGCTGGTGTTTAAGGCAGGATCAAGCATGGGTCAAACACATGCCCAAAGAAATCTCTCAATCCAAAAGTTTGTTTTAAAAGATTTAGTGAAAATTGAAAGCAGAAAGTCCACACAAGAATAAAGAAAAAAGGTAGTTACACATGTAGATTAAAAGGCAAAAAAGTGGAAAAAATATATCTTCTCAAAACTTAGCTTTTCTGTTCAAACTTTAGTTATTTCTATACTTAAAGATGCTTTACTTCATTTTCAGTATGCTCTAAATGTACGGCACTGCATATTCAATAGAGCACATTGTCTTTCATGCTACTGGGTACATAAGGCATGGTTTAAAACCATGTGCCCTCCATACCTTACACTTGTCAAGGCAGGTCACTAACTGAGGCTAATCTATAGTCAGAGAGGCTTGAAATAGTTAGAATATACCAATTCAATTCAATTTGTGGGGGTTTGGAAGAACGTCCCATAGACTGTGCACCAATATATAGGCAAACATTTAATATTAGCTATGTAAGCCCATGCTGTAAAAAGCCCGAGCTCCTAGAAACTATTGAAATCGTCACAAAAAAAATTGAAATGCAAAGTCAGTGGTTTTGTTTTACGGACGTGCTTGCCCCATTTGTCTATCAGTGGCTAAGCGAGTTTCTGTCTCGTTTGTCTTTCTTCGGCAGTTTCACATTGGCAATGGAGTCACTTTCTTTCAGCTTAATGTTGTAGCCTCGTACTTCTTTCTTCTTCTGACTTGTTAACTTGGGGCCACCTTACTGGCTTTTTCAGCTTGTCACTACACACTTTCCAGGCCTCCCTGCACTTCTGGTCCAGACAGACACATACACACACACTTCGATGCATAGACAACTATATGTAAGACAACTTAAATAAATAGCAAATGGCTCTTACAGTAGTATTTTAAAAATTGATTATTTTGACTTAAAAACAATGATCAATTACACATAATTACTTAAAGTATAATCTATACTAATAAAAGGCAAAGCCCTCACTGACTGACTGACTCACTCACTGACTCACTGACTCACTCATCACTAATTCTCCAACTTCCTGTGTAGGTAGAAGGCTGAAATTTGGCAGGCTTATTCCTTACAGCTTACTTACAAAAGATAAGCAGGTTTCATTTCGAAATTCTACACATAACGGTCGATAATGGTCGAGAACGTCCGCCGTGTTGAACTTTCTTATTTATGGTCCCATCTTCACAAAATTTGGTAGACGGCTTCCCTGCGCTAACCAAAACCGATGTACTTACTTATTTCGATGGTATGACGCCACTGTCGGCCGCCATATTGAACTTTCCAACGTCACCAATTTTCCAACTTCCCGTGTAGGTAGAAGGCTGACCCAGTCTTCACGAAATTTGGTAGGTGGCTTCCCTGCGCTAACCAAAACCAATGTACATACTTATTTCGGTGGTATGACGCCACTGTCAGCCGCCATATTGAATTTTACAAACGTCACAAATTCTCCAACTTCCCGTGTAGGTAGAAGGCTGAAATTTGGCAGGCCCATTCCTTACAGCTTACTTACAAAAGTTAAGCAGGTTTCATTTTGAAATTCTATGCGTAACGGTCATAACGGTCAACAACGTCCGCCATATTGAACTTTCTTATTCATGGCCCCATCTTCACGACATTTGGTAGGCGGCTTCCCTGCGCTAACCGAAACCAATGTACATACTTATTTCGGTGGTATGACGCCACTGTCAGCCGCCATATTGAACTTTCCAACGTCACTAATTCTCCAACTTCCCGTGTAGGTAGAAGGCTGAAATTTGGTACTTATTTCGGTGGTATGATGCCACTGTCGGCCGCCATATTAAACTTTTAACGGAAACCGATGTACGTACTTATTTCGTTGGTATGACACCACTGTCGGCCGTCATATTGAACTTTCCAACGTCACTAATTCTCAAACTTCCCGTGCAGGTAGAAGGCTGAAATTTGGCAAGCTTATTCCTTACAGCTTATTTACAAAAGTTTAGCAGGTTTCATTTCGAAATTCTACGCGTAACGGTCATAACGGTCAACAATGTCCGCCATGTTGAAATTTCTTATTTACGGCCCCATCTTCACGAAATTTGGTAGGCGGCTTCCCTGAGCTAACCGAAACCAATGTACGTACTTATTTAGGTGGTATGACGCCACTGTCAGCCGCCATATTGAACTTTCCAACGTCACTAATTCTCCAACTTCCCGTGTAGGTAGAAGGCTGAAATTTGGCAGGCTCATTCATTACAGCTTACTTACAAAAGTTAAGCAGGTTTCATTTCGAAATTCTACGCATAATGGTCATAACGGTCAACAATGTCCGCCATGTTGAACTTTCTTATTTATGGCCCGATCTTCTCAAAATTTTATAGGCGGCTTCCCTGCATTAACCGAAACCAATGTACGTACTTATTTCGGTGGTGTGATGCCACTGTCAGCCGCCATATTGAACTTTTCAACAGTCTTTGTTACTTATGGGCCCATCTTCAAGAAATTTGGTACACGGGTTCCCAACGCTAACTGAATCCTACTTACTTACATATATACGTCCATAGCCTGCAGCTCGGTCACCGTGTGAGGTGGCGTTGGGTCCCCCATCCCAACGCCTCCCATGTTGTTGGCTGCCTGCCTATATAAGACCGTCCGTCGCTCTGGTCTCTACATTCCCTTCCTTGCTTCGCCACGGTATTCACGTCTCCCTACTGATAACTACAGCCTTTTTGTTTAATCCACGGCTTCTCCGCTGTTATATTGTTTGTTAATTACAATTATAGTTATTGTATAGGTATTTTAGACTTACTTTACATTGCTCAGGTACCCATTTCCTTTATCATTCCAACCCCCATTACCATGTCTATCGAGGTGATCAATATCGATCAAAGAACTGTCACTTACTGAGTGGTTTCCATATCCGGAGATGGCTCCTACCTTTTCCATTCTCTTTGTTACATATTGCACGGCCATATCAGGCTCACTCTTGATATCCGGAGGAACATTGTGTCTTATGTATTGAATGACTGGGACAGGTTCAAGGTGTGGACTGATGATGGTACAGGAGATAATTATACCACACAGGAGCACTATAAGAGTGAAATGCTTAAGCCCTTCACCTATGGTTCTGCATGTGAGTTGATGGCTGCCGCTGAATTGTTCGGTTGTCGCTTTCAAGTGTACCGAAATGGCCAAATATTTTACACCTTTCGACAACCGCCAATGCCTCTTAAACATCTTAAATTCATAGGTGACGATTTCAGTAGTGGACACTTTGATGTTTATGAATGTTTAAACTCTCAAAAGCTGGATGTGATTTTATCGATGAAACCGGTTGTGTGCTTACAACGCTTGACAGATGCCGAATGTCACTTCAACACAACAAATCCTGCAAATACTGTCGTAATTGAAACAAACCATGAAACTCAAACCGATTATGACAGCAGCAATCCAAGCTGTGAGATTTGAGACAAGATTACTGTTCACATGGCCAACTGTAAGTTACATGCTCAAGAGTAAGCTCAGCGCACAGCTTGGTCATGTTACAACCAGAGGGCCGAACTGACAACATGGTATACAAAGAGATCCTTAACAAATAATTATTGGCATATTTTCCCTCAGTTTAAAAAGGTTAAATTTTCTTCTTAATAAAAATTTTAAGGCAGTACTTCGCCGCTGCGAAGCGCGGGTATTTTGCTTGTCAATATTTATAAAAGGTAGTCACTTGATAGTTTTTTTGCTCCTATTATCTTCTGAAGGTTTTTCATTGTGGAATGGCCAGCAGATGTCTCCTAACATAGACACGATCCATTTTACACAATAATGTCTCTCCATCTGAGTGATGTCCTGGTGGAAATTCTTGACATGTTTATCAAAAACTGCTCCCATGTTCTCTGGGAGGAATCTAAATGAGCGACATTTTACCCAAATACTTGGTGGAGATTAAAAAGCTCATCAACTAGCCCCTTGTAGTTTTATATCTTTGTATTCCCCAGAAAATTGTAAAATCACAACACATAAATAGCAACTTTTGCATTTAGGACAATTGAGGCACAAGTAGTAAACTTCCCTAAGAATTCTAACATATTGGTATAATGTTTATCTTAAAACTCAACCTAATCTTAATCATATTTTCTAATTTTGCATAACATGCTTAATGTAACTTATCTAGTAAATTATTTACTTTTTGACTTGTTGAAATTTTACTTGGGCCTAGCATTGGTAACCTGTTTCCATGCTGGAAACCCTGTAGCATTCTAGGCACCCCTCTGCTCATGTGCAGCCCGAACATTTCAATTCTGCCTGAGGGCTTAAAGACTAGAGCCATTGTAAATGAACCATTTTTTGACACAGTTTACAGAGAGTTTGAACTTGTAATGCAATTTAGCAGTTTGGCCATTGAATAAGAAATTTATTAAAATTAATTTGCATATATGAAGTTAATGTTGAGGTATATTTTATACTCTCCTTTGGTGTTTGTACTGTATGAAAATATGCCAACAGTTCAACATTTTATATTGTTTGCTCATATTCAACTCACATTTAATTATCACTGTTACTGCTAGCCTAGTACACTGTGAAACGTAGTGTCTCTAAAAGTCAATCCATCACATGAGCTTTATTGGAGGCCACCCTCCAATTCCTCTGCTATTGGAACAGTCTTCCACAGCTCTTTACTGTGACACCCCATGTAGTAGCAAGGTTGGCACCAGACTACACAGTCGTGGGTGTCTTGTAGTTTGGCACTGACTGAGATCAGACTTGAGAAAAGTCAGACATGGAGACACAGACACAAATAGGTGATAATTTAAGTGGGTTTTATTTACAGGTGCACAAAAATAATGTCCCAATTAAAACCAGCAAGAAGAAACTACACACAAAAAATATTTACAAGGAAAAAATATATATACAAGAACAAAAAAAGTGTACCATAAACCCAAACTATAAGATACCTCCACCAAAGCAATATTACAACTAGAAGATATCCATCCATCCATCCTCCCACCCACTATATCCTAACTACAGGGTCACGGGGGTCTGCTGGAGCCAATCCCAGCCAACACAGGGCGCAAGGCAGGAAACAAACCCCGGGCAGGGCGCCAGCCCACCGCAGGGCACACACACACACACCAAACACACACTAGGGACAATTTAGAATCGCCAATACACCTAACCAGCATGTCTTTGAACTGTGGAAGGAAACCGGAGTACCCGGAGAAAACCCATGCAGACATGGGGAGAACATGCAAACTCCACGCAGAAAGGACCTGGGAAGCGAACCCTGGTCTCCTAACTGTGAGGCAGCAGCACTACCCACTGTGCCACAGTGCCACTGCCAACTAGAATATATGTATATAAAAATATTTACAAATATAGGCACAAGCCTTTCTTTGGTGTATACTAAATGATTTTGCTATACGCACCACCAAGTCTAAAGACAACCCTTTGAGGTAGGAAGTCCCTCTTATAGACAGAGAACAAATCTTAAGCAAATCCAGCGACATGCTGCTCCCTTACACCAATCACGACTGATGCTTGTTCCTTCTGCACAGGTGCTCCCCTGAATCCTTCTAAAGCAGGGGTCCTCAATCACAGTCCTGGAGGGCTGCAGTGGCTGCAGGTTTTTGTTCTAACCCGGTTGCTTAAATAGAAAGCAATTCTTGCCAATAATTTAATTTCATGGCTTGTTCGTGCTTTAACTCTGCTATGTCAGGTAAAGCTCATATTCTGAAGATTTTTAAACCCAAACTCAAGAACATATTCGTTCTACTCACCAGTACATCATTGCTACTCAAGAATTGATTATTTCTTTATAGATAATAATTTCTTGCCTATGATCAAATCTTGCAAATACGATGCTATTGTTATTTCCGACCATGCACCTCTGATCTTGGAGCTAAAGCCACTATGCCCCGCACACTCACCTTGCAGATGGCGCCTCAACCCGCTTCTATTAGCACACGAGAATTGTACAGAATTTATATCCAAACAAATCAGTTTCTTCCTAGAGACAAATGCATCCTTAGAGATTTCTGCAGGAATACTCTGGGAAACTCTTAAGGCCTTCTTAAAAGGGAAGATTAATTCATATATTTCCCACAGAAATAAATTAGAAACCAAGAAAGTATCAGAGCGAAATTACTAGAATAGAAGAACAACATGCCAGGCTTCCAAGCAAGGCTCTACATAGGAAAAGGCAGGCTCTGCATTCAGAACTCAACCTCTAGACAACTAAAGAAACTGAACAACTAATTTATAAATTCAGACATCATTACTATGAACACGGAGAGAAAGCTAATAAGCTTTAAGCTCAAATATAATCCACAAGCAAGAAGTCCGCAATGCAATCCCAGTAATCAGCAACACGAACGGAGACAAAATCATCGACCATAAAAATATAATGCACACATTTAGAGACTACTATAAATCCTTATATTCTACTGAGTTTAAAGAAGACAGCACACAATCTAGTACATTTTTGGATACATTACAGATACCACAAATAGATACTTTTAATGCGGAGGAACTGGATAAACCTCTGGCGTTATAAGAATTACTAGATGCTATAAAGTCACTTCAAGGTGGGAAAGCAGCAGGCCCTGATGGCTACCCTGCAGAATTTTATAAGAAATTCTCCACTCAGCTAGCTCCCCTCCTATTAGCAACATTTACAGAAGCTAGAGACAATCAAACTCTTCCTCAAACTTTTTGCCAAGCATTAATCACCATTTTTCCTAAACAAAATAAGGACTTATTGCAATGTGCATCATACAGACCAATTTCACTTTTGAATAACGACATTAAGATACTCTCAAAAATTATAGCTAGAAGGATGGAGAAAGTGCTCCCTTCGGTAATATCACAAGATCAAACTGGATTTATCTAGGGTCGACACTTATCTTCCAATCTTCGACGCCAGTTTAATGTAATATACTCACCAACAAAGTCAAACACCCCAGAAATATTATTATCATTGGATGCAGAAAAAGCATTTGACATGATTGAATGGAAATACCTTTTTACTACATTGGAGAAATTTGTGTTTGGCCCAAACATTTGTGCATGGATCAAACTACTGTATACCAATCCAGAAGCTTCAATCTGTATCAACATTTGTTCAGACTACTTTAAACTAGAACGTGGTACCAGACAAGGATGCCCCTTGTCACCGCTGCTATTTGCAATTGCCATTGAACCACTGGAGGTTCACTGTCGTAATACAGATCAGATAAAGGGGATTATCAGAGAAGGACTGGAATAGAAAATTTCTCTATATGCAGATGATATGGTACTGTATATATCAGACCCACAAAATTCTGTGCCTGCAGTCTTAACAGCACTCACAGAATTTCAAAGATCTCTCATCTCAGAATTAATATGAATAAAAGTGTACTCTTTCCAGTGAATTCTCAAGCATATAATATTAGATTAGACACCCTACCTTTTATCATTGCAGAACAGTTTAAATACCTAGGGGTAAACATCACAAGTAAACATAAAGCTTTTTATCAACAAAATATCGCCGTCTGCATGGAAAAAATGAAGCAAGACTTGCATAGATGTTCAACCCTTCATCTTATTCTAGCTGAAAGAATTAACACTGTTAAGATGAATATTCTTCCTAAGCTTCGTTTTTATTTCAAAACATTCCAATATACATCAATAAATCATTTTTTAAACATTAGATTCAACAATAACCTAATTTATTTGGAATTCAACCCATCCACGTATCCAAAGAGCGACCCTACAAAGACCAAAGGCAGAAGGTGGCATGGCTCTATCTAACTTTCAGTTTTATTACTGGGCAGCAAACATACAAGCTATAAAAACCTGGACACAAATAGATGAACATAGACAGGCCTGGTCCGCAATAGAAGTAAAATCCTGCAGTACTTCTTTATATTCCCTGCTCTGTGCCCCAATAAATGCAAGTTATCGGCAATATACTAATAACCCAATTGTGCTTCACTCACTCAGAATATGGAACCAATGTAGAAAGCATTTTAAGATGGAGAAGCTTTTATCTGTGGCATCTCTGCAAGAGAACCACCTCTTTCAACCTTCGCCAACATATGCAGTTTTTAATATCTGGAAAAAATTTGGGATTAACATGCTTCGAGATCTTTATATAGACAACATCTTTGCATCCTATGAATAATTACATTCCAAATTTAACATTCCAGCTCCACATTTCTTTCACTATCTTCAAATTAGGAACTTTGTTAAACAGAACCTGCCCGATTTTCCTCATCTTGCACCCTCGTCCATGCTGGAAAAAATATTGCTCAATTTCAAGGACTCAGACACCATCTCTGCAATATATAAAATTATTTTACAGTCCCTCCCTTTCAAATATCCAAGAGGACACTGGGAAAAAGATCTCTTAATCAATATATCAGAAAAGGAGTGGAAAGTAGCAATGCAGAGAATTCACTCGAGTGCCATATGCGCAAAGCATACAATTATTCAACTCAAAATTACATATCGAGCACATCTGTCTCGCCTAAAACTCTCCAAAATGTTTCCAGGGCAAGATCCAACCTGCGAACACTGCAGTCAAGTCCCAGCCTCACTGGGTCACATGTTTTTGGCCTGCACCAAATTAACATCATTTTGGACCAAAATCTTTAAGTGCCTTTCAGACAGCCTTGGTGTCACAATCCCTTCTAACCCATTAACAGCTGTGTTTGGTGTTCTTCCAGATGGGTTTAAAGTGGAGAAGAACAAACAAACTGTGATTGCATTCACTACACTTTTGGCACGCAGACTATTTTGCTAAACTGGAAGAATCCTAACTCCCCTCGTTTAAGTCAGTGGGAAACCGATGTTCTATACTATTTGAAATTGGAAAAAATCAAATACTCAGTTAGAGGATTTGTACAGATTTTTTTAAAAACATGGCAAGATCTAATCTATAATAATAAAAGGCAAAGCCCTCACTCACTCACTGACTGACTGACTGACTGACTGACTGACTGACTGACTGACTGACTGACTCATCACTAATTCTCCAACTTCCCATGTAGGTAGAAAGCTGAAATTTGGCAGGCTCATTCCTTACAGCTTACTTACAAAAGTTAAGCAGGTTTCATTTCGAAATTCTACACGTAACGGTCATAACGGTCGATAACGGTCGACAACGTCCGCCATGTTGAACTTTCTCATTTATGGCCCCATCTTCACGAAATTTGGTAGGCGGCTTCCCTGCACTAACCGAAACCGATGTATGTACTTATTTCGATGGTATGACGCCACTGTCGGCCGCCATATTGAACTTTCCAACGTCACCAATTTTCAAACTTCCCGTGTAGGTAGAAGGCTGACCCCATCTTCACGAAATTTGGTAGGTGACTTCCCTGCGCTAACCGAAACCGATGTACGTACTTATTTCGATGGTATGACGCCACTGTTGGCCGCCATATTGAATTTTCCAAACGTCACTAATTCTCCAACTTCCCGTGTAGGTAGAAGGCTGAAATTTGGTAGGCCCATTCCTTACAGCTTACTTACAAAAGTTAAGCAGGTTTCATTTCGAAATTCTACGCGTAACGGTCATAACGATCAACAACGTCCGCCATATTGAACTTTCTTATTCATGGCCCCATCTTCACGAAATTTGGTAGGCAGCTTCCCTGCGCTAACCGAAACCAATGTACGTACTTATTTCGGTGGTATGACGCCACTGTCAGCCGCCATATTGAATTTTCCAACATCACTAATTCTCCAACTTCCCGTATAGGTAGAAGGCTGAAATTTGGCAGGCTCATTCCTTACAGCTTACTT
>JANRMT010062813.1:114082545-114127965 GCA_026402145.1 Polypterus bichir lapradei
TATATATATATATAGATATATATATAGATATATATATATAGATATATATATATGGGAACAACACTCATATCAATTACAAAACAATTACATTAACAATCATGTTACGTTATTTTTTAAATTTTTCCTTTTCTTTTTCATACCTTCTTTAACACACTACTTCTCCGCTGCAAAGCGCGGGTATTCTGCTAGTATATCTATATATATAAAAATATGTAATATATATATATATATATCTCCCGAACTACATACTCTCAAATAGACAAACCATGTGCCGTGGCGCAATGGTAGAGGCTTTGCCTCTAATGCCTATGTCTGAGGTTCGATTCCTGAGAGGGGTTACACTGATTATGTACGTGCGTTTCCCAATTCATTTTACTCTCGCATCCCCTTGGTTTGAGACGTATGAAAAAATATGCGGTTAACACAGAAAGACAGATCACCAATTGAAGCTTTATGAATAATGGATACTTTATTTGCAATCAATGATTGTTTTGGTAAAGCCATACTCAGTGTATTCATTAGATGAACGGTAAAAAAGTAAGAGCAAGGGGAGGGTCACTTATTGAGGCACGCAGGCGAAACCACAATAGCACGCGGGCTCGATGCGTCGGTGCGCGTCAACTCGATCTGAATTGCGCGATCACATTCGAAAAAATATACCTTTACAAGTTCTATTTAGTCGACACAAATATCTTTGGTTGGAATGTAAGGCGAATTTACTCTTTACATTTGTATGGTGAAGAAAAATTTATGCAATGATGACTAAATTTAACTATATAAAGTCAAAACTTGATTATATAAAGTCACTGTCGGAATAAATAAAGTCAAAACTTGAATATATAAAGTCAGCGTCGGTATATATAAAGTCAAAACTTGTTTCTGAATATATAAAGTAAAAACTTGAATATATAAAGTCAGCACTGGAATATATAAAGTCAAAACTTGAATATATAAAGTCAAAACCCGAGTATATGAAGACGGCGTTGGAATATTTAAAGATATATAGATATAGATAGAGATATATATATATATATATATATATATATATATATATATATATATACATAGAGAGAGAGAGAGATATAGATATAGATATATATATATGACAACAACACTCATATCAATGACAAAACTATTACATTAACAATCATGTTACGTTATTTTTTAAATTTTTCCTTTTCTTTTTCATAACTTCTTGAACACACTACTTCTCCGCTGCGAAGCGCGGGTATTCTGCTAGTCAGTAATATTTTAGAACAAGCTCTTAAAGCACAGAGGAAACAATTATTTCTGCATTTCTTTTTTTTCTCCATTCATCTCTATTGGCTTAACAAACTCATCAATTTAGATATGTTTACAAGCCTTAAGTTTTACCCTGTTGGCCATGCTCTCTCTCTCAGGGGTTGGGGTCGACTTGTTCTCAATCCTTCTTTTTGTAAAAATTGATTGATTTGTATGGAATGATTACAATAAAATTAATAAAATTTAAAAAAAAAAAAGCTCATATTCTAGATTTTCTTCCCCTTCCTAAGGATATCATCCAAATGATTTGAAGGCTAAAATGGATGAGTAATTCTCCATCCTTCACTTTTTTCTCTTCAATTTCCATCCAAGTATTTAATTAAATCCAATAGTGCATGATAAATACACAGGTAACAAGCTAAATGGAGAAATGTGTGTCTCTTTTGTCATTTGCATATTATTGTTAATTAGGAGCAATTAAAAACAAAGAATACAGCTGTTTAAGACTAAAATAAGCAATTAGGGCTCAAAATCTTAATGAGTGAGACAACTAAAATGAAGCAGAAGTGTTACTTGAGCAATAAGTGCTTCTTATTAAGCAATTGGGTTGGAGCAAAAACCTGCAGTCACTGCTGCCCTCCACAACCATGACTGAGGATCCCTGTTCTAAAGCATGTATTAAATGATAGGGCTAGTGGAATCGTGTGCGTGCGAGCTCAGACGACATACTCCGAAAGTAAGTTATTTTATCTTGGGGGATCCCCCTCTCACACTATGCTTGCACTAACTAAACGCTTCACACCTTTCTTTTTGCAAAAGGCGGGGGCTATGGAGATGCTCGCCTTTGTGACAGGGTACACGCAGCTTCCTCCTGGATGTGCGCCTGACCTGTGTCACCTGCAGAAGCCAAAGTTAAAAATGATCACGAAAGTGCACCCTGCACTTCCGATTTAAACAGGCAAGTGCTTTAACTTTTTATTCTGCTAAAGTTGACTTTAACCTTTTCTAAGGACTTTTTCTCCTTAAAGTGGTAATGCCTGGTAGGCGAATTACCACACTTACATGCTACTCTAGTTATCTTCTTTTTTTTTTTTTTTCCGGCTAAAGTCTATTGCCTTCAAATTCACACCGCAATATATGTTGTCAGAGGCTACACCATCCACACTAACTTTTACATAACTCCATGAGCCAATCCAAGCCATCACCCTTCTCCTAAGTGCTGAATGATATTTAAGGTATTTCAAATTAATACTTGTTTATAGTGCTATTTGTTATGATAGTGTTTTTTTTTTTTTTTTTTAACTCCGTTTTTCTAATAGATTGTTTGTTTATTATTCAGTAGGGGTTTTTTTGTGCCATAGAGTCTAGTGATGGCACAAAAAAAAAAAATCTCTGGGGCTGATGGCACTGAGGTGGTCAAAAAACTCCTTGGTGGCAGGGCCCCAGGGTTGGATGAGATACACCCAGAGTTCTTCAAGCCTCTGGATGTTGTAGGACTGTCTTGGTTGACACGTCTCTGCAACATAGCATGGACATCAGGGACAGTACCTCAGGATTGGCAGACCGGGGTGGTGGTCCCCCTCTTTAAAAAGAGGGACCGGAGGGTGTGTTCCAACTACAAAGGGATCACACTCCTCAGCCTCCCTGGAAAAGTCTATTCGGGGGTTCTGGAGAGGAGGGTCCGTCGGATAGTCGAACCTTGGATACAGGAGGAACAGTGTGGTTTTCGTCCTGGTCGTGGAACAGTGGACCAGCTCTACACCCTTAGCAGAATCCTGGAGGGTGCATGGGAGTTTGCCCAACCAGTCTACATGTGTTTTGTAGACTTGGAAAAGGCATTTGATCGTGTCCCTCAGGGAATACTGTGGGGGGTGCTCTGGGAGTATGGGGTACCGGACCCCCTGATAAGAGCTGTTCGGTCCCTGTACAACAGGTGTCAGAGCTTGGTCCGCATTGCTGGCAGTAAGTCGCGCCCATTTCCATTGAGAGTTGGACTCTGGCAGGGCTGCCCTTTGTCACCGATTCTGTTCATAACTTTTATGGACAGAATTTCTAGGCACAGCCAGGGTGTTGAGGGGGTCTGGTTTGGTGGACTCAGGATTGTGTCACTGCTTTTTGCAGATGATGTTGTCCTGTGTGCTTCATCAGGCTGTGATCTTCAGCTCTCTCTGAATCGGTTCGCAGATGAGTGTGAAGCGGCTGGGATGGGAATCAGCACCTCCAAATCCGAGACCATGGTCCTCAGCCAGAAAAGGGGAAAAGGGTTGAGTGCCCTTTCAGGGTTGGGAGGGAGATACTGCCCCAAGTGGAGGAGTTCAAGTATCTCGGGGTCTTGTTCACGAGTTAGGGAAGAATGGAGCGTGAGATCGACAGGTGGATCGGTGTGGCGTCTGCAGTGATGCGGGCTCTTCATCGGTCTGTCGTGGTGAAAAAGGAGCTGAGCCGTAAGGCAAAGCTCTCAATTTACCAGTCGATCTACGTTCCTACTCTCACCTATGGTCATGAGCTATGGGTAGCGACTGAACGAACGAGATCACGAATACAAGCGGCTGAAATGAGTTTCCTTCGCAGGGTGCCTGGGCTTTCCCTTAAAGATAGGGTGGGAAGCTCATTCATCCAGGAGGGGCTCAGAGTAGAGCCGCTGCTCCTCCGCATTGAGAGGAGTCAGATGAGTTGGCTCGGGGCATCTGATCAGGATGCCTCCTGGACGCCTCCCTGGTGAGGTGTTCCGGGCACATTCAACTGGGAGGAGGCCCCCAGGGAAGACCCAGGACACGCTGAAGGGACTAAGTCTCCCGGTTGGCCTGGGAATGCCTTGGGATTCTTCCGGAAGAGCTAGAAGAATTGGCCAGGGAGAGGGAAGTCTGGGCCTCTCTGCTCAAGCTGCTGCCCCCGCAACCCTACCTCGGATAAGCGGAAGAGGATGGATGGATGGATGGATAGAGTCTAGTGATGTACCAATTTACTGGAAACCATTTTTTGCTCGACACCTTCAATTGGCAAACTGGCATATAATTTACCAATTTTTGTATCTGGTATTATTATTTCCAAGAAAAAAATTAAGATGCCCATATGGACACTGAAATTCTATGTCTCTGCCAGTAAAGGAAATTAAACATTGCCTGCAGTGTGGATTTGTGTTAAAGTGTCTGAAGATGTAATATTTACTGTTTGCAAAGGTCATGGCAGAATGAAAGTGATGATGTTTGGCACTATTAAATTGATAAGTCATTAGAGTGCGTAAACATGATACACATATTTTGAAAACCTCATACATGTCATTTCCAACCGCTATATCCTAACACAGGTTCACGCTGGAGCCAATCCAAGCCAGCACAGGGCGCAAGGCAGGAACAAACCCCAAGCAGGGCACCAGCCCACCACAGGGCACACACACCCACACAGTAGGGACAATTTAGGATCACCAATGCAATAGCCTGCATGTCTTTGGACTGTGGGAGGAAACCCACGCAGACACGGGGAGACCATGCAAACTCCATGCAGGGAGGACCCGGGAAGCGAACCCTGGTCTCCTTACTGCGAGGCAGCAGCGCTACCACTGCACCACCGTGCCACCCAACAGCTCATACTTTTAAGCAAATTTCACACAACTAAACTGTATCTAAAAAAAATATATATATATATAACTTTTCCATTATACTGTAGATGGAGCTAAATGCCTTCAAAGTTCTAGCATACATTGGCTTGTAAATAAAAAGAGAATATGTCACTTTTGGATATGTAAAACGGAGGATATTCCTTTGAGCCTGTGGTCTGTAAACATCCATCCATCCATTATCCAACCCACTATATCCTAACTACAGGGTCACGGGGGTCTGCTGGAGCCAATCCCAGCCAACGCAGGGCGCAAGGAAGGAAACAAACCCCAGGCAGGGCACCAGCCCAACGCAGTCTGTAAACATGGTATGAATTAATCCATGATTCACTACATTAAAAAGAAAAACATTTTTTTTTTTTTTTACAGAGTGGCTTTTGTGTGTGGGGCTGATGGTGGCAAAGAATGAGGGGTGACTTAATTATATTACTGTGTTGAAAATAATTTTTATTATATTTAGAGATTTTTCCTTTAATGTTTTAAATGTCATTTACAAACATGCAAATTGTACTGACATGAATTTATTCTTGTACAGTAATGTCTTGATATATTTGCTCTTTGAAAGTTTTCACAAGTAATTGCTCAACAAACTAAATTATCCCACAACAGCACTTGAGGGTTACATTTGAACAGACTGCATGACACAAGAATTTTTGTTTTTGTTTTGATATACTGAAGTGAATTCATACTTTATCGTGATGCCTTTTTTTTTTTTTTGAAGGCACGGCTATCGTGTTAATTTTGTTTATTGTTTCCATGGAATTTCTAGGTAGGGTCAACCAGAAGTGTTTGGTGCATGACATCACTAAGGTCAGCATTACACAGTTCCTGGATGTCTAAGATCAAGGATAATAACAAACCTTTTGCTTTGCACTTTGTTTGCTGATTTAATCTTTGTTTTTTGATGTATTATTTTGAATATTCTCAACAATAATCTAGGTTTTTGTTTGGTATTTTATGTCTCCGTTGTTGTTTTATCTTCTGGTCATGAACTATGCCTGGTATTCTAGACAATTTTTCATCTCTCGTTCTTTATTTTTTTAATTGAGCCAACTTCCACCTTTTTCAGAACAGTTTTTGAAATTGAAAATAAATGAAACTGTTCAATAAATGTCTGTTTCTCATTAATTTCATAGCCTGCATTATGAAACCCAACCCAACAGAAATCTTTGTTTCTTTTGCAGAATCAAAGGGACCAGAATTACACAATATTGAAGACAAAATCGAATAGTATGAGAGTGGATGGATTGAAACCTGGTACTACATATGTGTTCAGAGTTAGGGCACGAACTGATGGAGGCTATGGAAATTATGGGGGTGAAATTGAACTGGAAACTAACCATGAAGGTGTGCCTGTTGTTTTATTCTTAGTGCCTAAAGAGTGCCTAAACCTTTTGAGTATATACTTGGATTCTTTGCGAAGATAACGTGGTTTTGTTAAACAATTCATGTTCTCTACAAATTCTCCTACTCGGATACACTGCATGGATTTCTGAATGCAAAATTGATATCCTCTGTTCCCTAGATGACTTATCAGCATTATAACAAGTTTAGCAAAGACCAACAAAGTCTCACTACAAAAACTGGTATATTGCTGTGTTTTAAAATACCTTGCAAAGATATAAAATCCAAAGTATCACTAATGTATGAAATACATATTTAATAACAAAAATGTCTTGTTTAACATTTCCTAGTCTACTATATCACAAGTACAAATTTGAGTACAAGAGCTGTACTAATTTGTGTTTTAAAGAAAACAAATATCACTGTATCAGTTTTTATTTATCTTCTGTTCCTTTAAATAGATATGCTTGCTATTGGGGATCCGAATCAGCCCACCATTCTAGCAGTGTCCATCGCTGGAGGAATAGTGCTACTTATATTCCTGGTGGCTTGCTTTGTTGTTAGTGGCAGGTAAGCTACTGTTATATACATTTCTTACTTTTTTCCATGTTCATGAGAAACTTTATTTAGCTTGTTACAATCATGGGGGACTTTAAAATCCCCAAATATTAATTTAACTAATCTTACAAATAGTGAGGTGCAAAAGCAGGAGGTTTTAGCCATAAACAGTGACTATTTTTAACATAGGATATTAAAACACCAAAGAGAGAGCATGAGGCTGTTTGGATTTAGTATTTTGTAATAATCAGAATAGAATTCAGGGGGTAGTTTAGTAGGGTAAATTTTTGGCGGATGCAGCAAAGTTTAAAGAAATAGTTTGCAAGGCAGTCAAGGACCAGTCTGAAAGTGTTCTAGCATGTAATACATAATAAGAGAAAATTTCACTTTGAATAAATGAAGGCTAACAAAGAAGCTACAATGGAAAAAAAAATACAGGTGTGTAAAAATATCAGAAAAGATAAAACCGAGTTAGAGAGAAATAATACAGAAAAGGTCACCCTAAGAGATTCTTAGTATTTTATTAGTAGAAATAGGGAGAATGGGAATATAAAGTGTATTGGGGAGATCATAAAATATACAGAGATTGAAATTGTGAATGCTCTGAACTTACATTTTTTTTCTGAGGTTTACATAAATGGAGATGTCAAAGCTCTAGCATGGGTTCAGACAGGGGAGACCATATATCACTAATACTCTAGAATTATATGTGGAAGCAACAAAGTGTTTTATCAGAGAAGTGGTACAGTATATAATTTATCTGAATTATCAGAAATCAGTTGATATAGTAACATAAGCAATGGTTAGTCTTTAAACTAAGAAAAGTGGTAATTCAAGGTGCAGTTTGTACATGGATGCGCTTTGGCTCAAACAATAGAAGCAAAGGATAATTGTGCTAGGAACCTCATCATAGTTTGGTGATGTTAAAAATGGTATGCCTCAAGTACCAGCCCTGGGGTTAGTGCACTTTTCATTTTATATACAGTATAAGTGAACTAGTTAAGAATATACCTAACAAACTGGTTAAGTTTGCAGATGATACCATAGTAGGTGAAATGGCAGATAATCTAGAATCAGCTGACTTATTACAGATGGACCTAGGCAGAATATAGGATTGAGCATATTTGGGACAAATTAAGTTTAATTTATGTAAATTATTACAAGAAATAAAAAATATTAGAGCTTAATACAATGATAGGTCTGAAACTTAAAAGTACACCTTATGAGGAGTGAATTTTGTTACTGTCTACATCCAGATAAGAGTACAACAACATGTATTTCTATAGCACATTTTCATGCAAAGGCTCAAGTGCTTTGCAAGATGTCAGACACCATAGCCCATTAAGTACAGTACAGGCCAAAAGTTTGGACACACCTCTTCATTCAATGTGTTTTCTTTATTTTCATGACCATTTACAGCACTCCATCACTCTCCTTCTTTGTCAAATAACCCTTACACAGCCTGGAGGTGTGTTTGGGGTCATTGTCCTGTTGAAAAATAAATGATCGTCCAACTAACCTGACTTCTGCACAACACAACTGCTGGTCCCAACCCCATTGATAAAGCAAGAAATTCCACTAAATAACCCTGATAAGGCACACCTGTGAAGTGAAAACCATTTCAGGTGACTACCTGTTGAAGCTCATTGAGAGAATGCCAAGAGTGTGCAAAGCAGTAATCAGAGCAAAGGGTGGCTATTTTGAAGAAACTAGAATATAAAACATGTTTTCAGTTATTTCACCTTTTTTGTTAAGTACATAACTCCACATGTGTTCATTCATAGTTTTGATGCCTTCAGTCATGAAAATAAAGAAAATACATTGAATGAGGAGGTGTGTCCAAACTTTTGGCCTGTACTGTAGGTTAACAGAATATTAGGTTATATAACACAATATGTAGAGTAAAAGTCAAAGTAGGTTATACTTAAACTGTGTAGCATACTAAAGAGGCCTCATTTGGATTACCATGTACAGTTTCGTACAAAAAAAATACATAGCAGTTCTAGAAAAAATCCAGTGAAGAACAACTGTGCTGATTCTAGGACTGCGAGGTATAAGCTATAAGTAAAGATTGGAGCAGTTGAGGTTTTTTTTAGTTTAATAAAAGGAGATGTAGAGAATTTATCGAGGTTTTTAAAATAATGATGGAAATTAGTTAGTGCATATAAGCTGCTATTTTAAAATAAGTTTTTCATTAAGAACACAGCAACACTAACAAAAACTTGTTCAGAGTAAATTTCAAACAAACAAAATTTTCCTTCACACAGAGGACTATGGTTATGAAAAAAGACTGAAAGTGCTGAACCTTTTCAGTGTAAGCAAACTGAGAATAAGAGGAATAGGATTAAAGTTTTTTTAAATTATAAAAGGAATAAGTATAGTGGATCTCAGCTATTGTTTTATAATTAACACTTTAACAAAATCCTGGAACACAGTAAGAACTTTAATGTAAAATTCACACAAATGTTACAAATATTTTCTTCACATAGAGAACCACAGACAAATGGAATAAATTAGCAAATAGTATGGTAAACAGAAGGACTTTCAAAACTCAAATCAAGGTAATTTTGGAGAAATTAAATGGATAGGATTGATAAGCTTTGTTGGTCTAATAGGCCAATGTTCAAATGTTGTTAGCAATCTACAAATTTTCATACATTTTTTTTAAATAAAAACTAGTGTAGCTTAGCTGTATTTAAGTATGTAACAAACTATGCAACATCTTAAAATATGTAGTAACATAACTAGTATCCTATCGTCTTTTTTTCTTCACACATTATCATCCTGTAGTGCTTCCTACTTATTGTTCATTACTGCCAAACTGTGCTCCATCTCTCATTCAGCATATCCAGGGAAAGCAGAGAGAAGTGGATAAAACAAATAGTTTTGTAAAAAAAAAAACAAATGGAAAAACTGCAAAGAGATAATATATAAAAATGATTCAGTGATATATTTTACCTTTTCTAAGCCCTTTTTTGTGTCAGCAGCCATACATTTTCTCCACTCACCTAAAATCTTACATCAAACCCAGAATACATTAAATTATACTACTAATCATTGGCACAAATAATGATTCCTTCAACTTGGCAGCTGTAATTATTACAAGAATTTTCAGAGTTCTTTAATCTTTCTTGTTAATTAAATTTGGAGAGCAGCTAATCAGAAAATCTAATGACACTTGCCTTTGGGTTAAGGAGTCACTGTCATGGCCCACTTAAATTGATACGCTAGAGTTTTAGTAAACAGAGCACAAGATTTAATGTGTCACACCACAGTGCCCAAGTCTGTTAAGAAAATATGGCAATCAACAGCACAGATAAATACAATGATTTTTTTCAGATAGTTAAGTGGGGGAGAAGCCTAATAATGGTGTATCATTAATACACATTTACTCTCCAGTGAAACACAAAATTGTCATTTGTAGTATTTAAACAGATTTGATATTTGCATACATTAATTAGATGTTAAAATATTCGAAGTGTTTGTTTTTTAATAAGTACACAACTATTGTGTGCTATTCATTCATTCACAGCTTCACAGCATAGTGGGAGAGCTTTCATACGTCTCACACACACTCTGGGTATGTAAGAACACCAGAGTGTGAAAATATTAGCCTAGAATTGATTTTATACATAGCAATGGCCCTGATGAGCAGTGTAAAAACCTGTAGTAGAAACTACTGTGAGGAATATCAAAAACTTGTCCCCCAGTATATACCATGTCTAGGGGAGGCAGTTAATTTTAAAAAGTTTTATTTTCTCCAAACGTAGAGAGTAAAATCCCACATGAATAATACTGTAATTCAAACGTTTACATGCACAGTGTTTGCAGATTTATTTCCCTGCTGCAAGTATACAACATAGGGACTCATCTAAAAATATAAAACTGCTCAAAAACATTAAATGAACACTTTGTAATCAGAGTATAGCATCAAGTCAATGAAACTTCTGGTATATTGATCTGGTCAGTTAAGTAGCAGAGGGGGTTGTTAATAAGTTTAAGCTGCTTTGGTGTTAATGAAATTAACAGGTGCCCTAGAGGGGCAACAATGAGACGACTCCCAAAATAGGAATGGTTTAACAGGTGGAGGCCACTGACATTTTTCCCTCCTCATAATTTCTGACTGTTTTTTCACTAGTTTTGCATTTGTCTTCGGTCATTGTCACTACTGGTAGCATGAGGTGACACCTGGACCCTACAGAGGTTGCACAGGTAGTCCAACTTCTCCAGGATGGCACAGTCTCAAGGACATGGAGGGGATTCCAGGAGACAGCAGTACTTTAGGACAGGGTCATAGAAGGTCATAACCAATCGGCAGGACAGGTATCTGTTCCTTTGGGCAAGGAGGAACAGGATGAGCACTGCCAGAGCCCTACAAAATGACCTCTAACAGGCCACTGTTGTGAATGTCTCTGACCAAACAATCAGAAACATACTTCATTATGGTGGCCTGAGGGCCCGACGTCCTCTAGTGGGCTCTGTGCTCACTGCCCGGCACCGTGGAGCTCGCTTGGGATTTGCCATAGAACACCAGAATTTGCAGGTCCACCACTGGTGCCCTGTGCTTTTCACAGATAAGAACAGGTTTACCCTGAGCACATGTGACAGACGTGAGAGGGTCTGGAGAAGCCGTGGAGAATGTTATGCTGCCTGTAACATCATTCAGCATGAACAGTTTGGTGTTGGGTTAGTGATGGTCTGGGGAGGCATATCCATGGAGGGATGCACAGACCTCTACAGGCTAGACAATGCACCCTGACTGCCGTTAGGTATTGTAATGAAATCCTTGGACCCATTGTCAGACCCTATGCTGGTGCAGTGGGTCCTGGGTTCTTCCTGGTGCACAACAATGCCCAGCCTCATGTGGTGAGATCAGAGCAAAGCTATAAAACCATTTCTACAATATTGAATGTTCTCAGGAGCACAGTGACATAAGTAAATTGGGAAATGGAAGACGTTTTAAACTTCCTGGACTAGAGTTGGCTGTCCAGTCAAAATGAGTAACCAGGCAAGGATTGTCTTGGTCAGAGAGGTGACCAAGATACCATTGGTGGCTCTAGCAAAGCTTCAGAAATCCTCTGCTGAGATGGGAAAACTTGTTGCAATGACCATCCTCTTAGCTGTATTCCATCAATCAGGAGTTTAAGGTAGACTGGCCAAACAGAAGCCAGTCTTGAGTAATAGTCTTATGACATGTTAAAGGACTATTAGTGCATGAGGAAAATTATGCTCTGGTGAGACCAAAATTCACCTCTTTGTGTAGAACTGCAAAAATTATGTCTGCTGAAAAACATACACTTTTCATCCCCTTTCCAATACCTTCTCTATGGTGATGCATGGTGATGGCAGTGGCAACTGTGGTAGGGACAATGACTGGCTAGAATTGAACGTAGGATGAATGCAGCAAAATACATAGATGTCCTTGAAGAAAACCTGCTCCAGTGTGCACACAATCTCAGACTGGGGTAACAGTTTACCTTTAAATACCACAATTACCCAAAGTGTACAGCCAAAACAACACTAGAATGGCTTCAGGACAAGCCTCCAACTGTCCTGCAGACACTTCCCATTCCATCTAACAGAACTTGAGAGGATTTTCCAGGAAAAATGACATAACTTCCTCAAATCTATGTGTGACAAGTCTGGAGAGACTTACCTAAAAACTCTCAAAGCTGTTATTAAGGTTCTGATTACTTGTATAAACAACAAATTTCAGTTTTTCTTTTTTAATAAATTTGCAAACCTTTCTATAAACATTTTTTTCCTTTGACATTATGGGTTAGTCAGTCATTATCCAACCCGCTATATCCTAACACAGGGTCACGGGGGTCTGCTGGAGCCAATCCCAGCCAAAACAGGGCGCAAGGTAGGAACAAATCCCAGGCAGTGCACCAGCCCACCACAGGACACACTAGGGACAATACAGAATTGCCAATGCACCTACTGTAACCTGCATGTCTTTGGACTGTGAGAGGAAACTGGAGCACCCGGAGGAAACCCACGCGGACACGGGGAGAACATGCAAACTCCACGCAGGGAGGAGCCGGGAAGCGAGGTCTCCTTGCTGCAAGCTGCAGCACTACCACTGCGCCACCGTGCCACCCTGTTATGGGTTATTGAGTGTATATTGATGGTTAAAAATGGGAAATTTATTAATTAAAAATTTAATCTATGGCACAATGAAGTGTGCAGTAAATGAAAAGGTCTGAATACTTTGTGAATCCACTGTATGTAGCTGGAGGTCAGAGAGAAGAAACAGAATAGCCATATCATACCATTTAAGGCAGGTGTCACTTTCCATGACTTTCAGTAATAATCAAGAGTTGCAGACAGTTAACATCCTCACTTGTGTAGTATGACATTCCCAGAGAGTTGGCTATAGTCTTCTGCAACTCACTACAACAAAATCAACACTTTTGTTATTTGGTCATATTTAGCCACTTGTAATTGTGGGATCTTGTGGCTGAGAGGCTCACAACCAATAAGCTCCCAACTGAAAGTACAATGTACATAATGATCGCAGTGAGGAACATCAGTGGCTGAAAAAAAATTGAGAAAATGAGGGTTTTGTACTGTGCAGATGGAAGAAGGGATTTTTCAACTTTAGAGTCAGAGCAATTTAGTCTGTTGCATACGTCCGTTTCCACACTTGCATCATGAGGTATAAAAACTAGTCGGAAAGTCACACTCATTTTTACGGCAGCTCAATCCCTTGCATAAGCAAGTTCTCCGCTTGGTTTTGCATACTGGCAGCACCCAGTGTCAAAGCAGTGTTCCTTTTTGGCTACAACTCACCTTTTCACGGCGACTTTAATATTTGACCACTTATTTATTTCGGGCACTGTGCAGCTTTCTGAGTTTGAACTTTCCAGTTTCTCCATCACTCTCGCTTAATCAGCTACCTTTTGTTGTTTATATCATTGCTTAAAACACCAAATAGTAAGTTTTTCCTTGCCTCTACTTGGTATTCGCTGAGATTGTTCTTTTTTTTTCCCCCGTGCTTTTGCCATTGTTTTTTCACAGAACGCAAAACATAAAGGGTTATTTATATTGATTTGCATATTTAAAGAGGCATACTTTGTGCACACGTCTGCCGCCCGACCCCTACTCCTCCAATCGTTACTTTTCACGCTGACCGGGATTTATGGGGCGGAGGAATGTGGAAGTCTACAAATATGAAAAAAATGCCAATTTCATGTTTAAAAAAATCTATATATAATTCACTAAGGCAAGACACCCATGGAAAGCACGCCGGAAGGGGCGTGGATTCACTAAGCCGCCGAAAAGTAAGACACCTATGGCGCACGCAGGAAGGAGCCACGGCCACCAACTCCAAGACCATTGGATATGACGACAACTCGCAGAGCCATGCCCACCAACTCGGAAGCGACGACACAGAATAAACGGCGTCGTTTATATTCGTCTGTCGTAGAGGCCACATATGCACCTCCGAGCCACGTTGACTGTTCATAGAGGCATGTTTCTAGCGGAGGTGAATCGCCATATGCAGAGTGTAAAACGGTTTGCGAGGGGTATCCCATGGGATCCTTAAAACAATCCTTTACAACTGAGGTTAAAACACAGTGAAGTGAGCAGTCTTTAAAAAACGAGTTTTCGGTTACGACGCACGACCGCGTGCACCATAGCAGACTGTTTTACACGCTACATACAGCAATTCGCATCCGCGACAAACATGCGTCTTCTTGGATGCTGCTGCAGGAACACGGAAGACGTTTCCCTGCCCACCAACACTCCTTTTTCACTGGCCCGCATCTACCCTCACTCTCTAGGCATTCACATTGCCTGCCCCTGTGCCCGGATGCAAAAACTCACCGACCGCCCAGTTAGTTCCTTTTGTCTGTGCTAGGAGTCCACATGCACGTCTGAGCCACGTTGACTTTTCATTATTCTTTTCGGTTTCGACACCCGACCATGTCCACCATGAAAAACCATGCGAATGGAACAACGAAGCTCTGCCCAGAAACTCTACCCCTCCTCCCACGTGCTCGGGAACGCACCTCAGACCTCTGCCCGCTAACTCAAACAGCTCATCAAACACATACTCGCTCGCTTTGGTCTGTGCTGCGGTCCAAATCCAGCTGTGAGCTATGTTGACTATTCTTTTGCCCTCCATGGCTACCGCTTCAAATGTATTTCATGGAAACAACACTTCTTTCAATGTTATAGAAATTCCTGCTTCAGGTAACTGTTTGTTTCTGTCAGTCGGGTTTTTTTTTTTGGAAAAATGTTATTGACGCAACTATTGCTCTCAAACTTCGTAACATGGCTGTTAGCTTTGTTTGCCAACATTGGGATAACTTCGGTGACGTGTTCTCCGTTGTTGCTGGTCACAGAGGCATCGTTATGCAGTCTGCTCAACAATACGCTGACTACATGGATACGTCCGGAGTCTATGGTGTCGAGGCAGAAATTGTGGCAATGTCCCAAGTCCTTCCAGCTACTATCAGCATTTACATCCAAGAACGTCCTCATGCCTCTCCTCGAGTTTACAATCCGGCCCAGCGTCTCTTCATATCCCTGCTCTTTAGTGGTCCTTTGGATCATGGGCATTACGAGGTTCTCATGCCTCTCAAATGCCCACGTGATAACCTTCTGGTGACATCTTTTGACTCTGTCGGTATGTGCACACCCACTTGCTCGCCACACTAATGTGACGTCACCTGCCCACTCTCCTCTTCCTGAAAAACATTTAAAGACACGCTCCCCTGAACACACGCATTCCACACAGGACTTTCAATGCACCTTTTGTTCCAAAAGCTTCAGAGTGCACAGATATCTGAACGCACATTTAAAAAACACAACACTAACTGAATGATGCAATGTGAACATTGCCAACAATGCTTCGAGACAACTCGCGCTCTCAAAAAACACTTACGAACTCTTTCCACTCTCACCTTCAATTGCACATTTTCTACCGAGGACTTCACGGGTGAGATGGATCTCCACAACCATATGCAGATCCATTCCACACAAAGATTTGTATGCAAAATTTGCGACAAACATTTTCACGTACACAGATACCTTATTATGCATCTCAAAACACATTCCCTGATGAATTCTTTTCAGTGTCAACACTGCTCCAAAACCTTCACACGCCAGAAATATCTCAAAGCACATTTAAACACCCACTCCACTGAACAAACGCATTCCAAACAGATCTTTGAATGCACGATTTGTTCAAAAACATTCTGAGTGCAGAGATTTCTCAACATGCATTTAAAAACACACTCCACTGAACGAATTATGCAATGTGATCATTGCCAGCAATGCTTCGACACAACTCATTCCAATTCCCTTCAGTGTCAACACAGCACTAGATCATTCATGCACAAACATCGCATTCACTTTTCTGAAGCTTTTCAAGAAGATACCGCCATTCACGTCCAAGAACATAACATTGGCCTACCTACCGCACTATGTGCTTCTTGCAATGCTCTTCATTGGCCAGCAGAGGTCAACAAATCCGGACATTACACTAAGTGTTGTCATGCCGGCAAGGTGTCTTTGCCACCACTATCTAAACCCCCTCTTTTATTGGAGGATCTCTTGACTGGCAAGAACCCGCTGTCCCGAAATTACCGTGATCATATCAGGGAATACAACTCTGCTTTAGCTTTCGCGTCAATGGGCGCACACATCGCTCATCCATCTGGACAAGGACCGTATGCTTTCAGATTCCACGGTCAAATTTATCACCAGGTCTCTCCTTTATATAACAATCCTGACACGTCACCACAATACGGTCAGCTATATATCTTCGATTCTGCTGAGGCTACCAGTCAACGTTTGCAAATGGAATGTTAAAGCGCTTGCAGTGACATTTTGCTGCTTCAACTAGACAACATGCTACGACAGGTTAATCCCTTCGCAAAGTCTTACATGCAAATGCATGACATTATCACTCACGGTAACCCTGTTACTGCTGTACGAATGGTGTTCATGGAAAATCCAGTTCGGATATGAGAAGGTATAACGGCTCATCCTGTCAAACTGATGTTGCTGCTATCTTTGTAGGTGAAGACGGGAAACCTCCTGCACAACGCGACATTTGCATATATCCAAGGGGAGATGCTTGCAAACGTATCTCTGTTCTCAATATAAACTGTGACCCCAAGGTTTATTCACTGCTATTCCCTTACGGAGATCCAGGCTGGCACATACAATTAACCCATGTTGAGGAAAAGCGAACTGCGAAAAGAATGCGAATCACACAGCTCCAATTTTATGCTTTCAGGCTTGCCATGAGAACTTCATTTAGTGTCTTGCATTCCAGTGGCAAACTCTTCCAACAATACATCGTCGACGCATATGTCACAACAGAAGGCGCGCGTCTACATTTCCTTCGCTCACATCAACAAGATTTGCGTGTAGAGCAATACAGGGGACTTATGGATGCTGTCACTGCGAAAGCACATCACCATGACCTCCGCCCTGGACAATTGATCATTCTTCCCTCTACCTTTCAAGGCAGTCCAAGGTACATGCAACTGTACTACCAAGACGCGATGGCAATTGTCCGCAAATGTGGAAAGCCTGACTTATTCTTCACCTTCACCTGCAATCCTGCTTGGCCGGAAATCTGCAACGCCATTTCCCATCATGAGCAAATAGAACACAGACCTGACATTGTTGCTCGTGTCTTTCATATCAAACTGCGACATTTTCTAGCAGATATTCTGGAAAGGAATATTTGCATTGTTACAATGTTGCTTTTCTTGCTGATTTATTACATTACGGATTTTTCAAATGTAAATTTTCTCCCTGTGCTTAAAAATCATTACAAAACTGGCCTGATTATGCGGCGTATGGTACACCACGGGTTAGCTAGTATATTTATATATATATATATATATATATATACATACACACACACATATGCCTGAGGTGAATGCAAGATACCTTGCCGGTAGTAGATGAACAACTGAAGGAATTAAAGTTTGGTTAGGATTAAATACTAGTGACAGACTTAGCAGACATTTCAATATATGAAAAGTAAAATAAAGTGACACATAATAAATTAAAATGATGCAGATGAAGCTTTTTTTAATTTTTACATTAGTTTGTTCTATTAAGCCCATATGAGGTGCAAAAGGAAAATTAATTTTGGAATGTTAATGTCTGGCAAGATAAAGCAGGGAAGAAGAATTTAAACAGTGAACTGAAATTGAAAATTAACGTAGTATTAATCATACCCTACATTATTGTAGAATGATAAAAAAAGCCAGTAAAAGTTATCTGAAGGGTGAAGAGGGAGAAGACTGTAGTTTACTTTTGCAAGAAAATAAACACTTATGGGCAGACAGAAATCAAGACTTTCTGTGCCTTGTTGTATGTTTAAGCAACATTTGCAATAGTTAAGACAGTATAAACATCCATGGAGATGAACCGGAAGTAAAAGAAGAGATCAAAAAGACTCCTGTTTTGGTGCAAATAAAAAAAAACAAAAAACATAAAAATGTAATTTTAAGGTGATGCAATCCTATAGGGCACATACTCATGGTTGAAAGGCTTTAAGATACTGTCATTCAGCTTCAACACTAGCCTCCTGTCAGGAAGAAAATCCATTTACCAACAATACAAGTACAAGTTGATATCCATGTGTCAGAAAGCTTGAGAATAATAATGGTATGAAAGGCAGGGCAGTTGGTTAAAGGCATTGGAAATGGCACAGAAAGAATAACTATTTTCTACATGTCTGTTATTGAAAGAGTTTTAATCTTCTCCTTTGAAGTTTGGTATGGTGTGTCCAGTGAAAAGTTTAGTGCTGAGAATCCTATTATGGAAAGGCTGTTCTTCTGATAGCGACACCTCAAAGCCACAATTGATAAAATAACCAAAATCATAACACAACAACTTGACTTTGATTGCACTTCAAAAAAATTAATGAAAATATATATATATATATAACATGTTTAGAGTTAAATTGAATATTTAGGTGTTGTTTGAAAATGGTAACAGCTGTTGAAGTTGTATTGTATGTTTGCATTGATATTTTATGTGTAGTTTGATGCCAGCACATTTGCCTGTCTGGCTGTGTCCCTGGAGACACAGCAGTTTTAGGACATTCCAGGTGTCAAACTTTTATACAAAGCAAATTGATGTTTGCATAGAAATGCTGCTGAATATTGGTCAAATGTGGAAATAGCATTGGAGCTTTACTTGATATTAACGACATCCTTTAGAACTCAACAAAAAATTGTTCCATTGCACTGGTTTTGGAATAATTATACACACTTCAACTTCTTTGTAGAGCAATTTCATCACACGTGGATTTCTTTTTTCATCCTTTACCCATCCATTCCAGCCTTTCATTTACAGATGTGTTGCCCTTTATCTCTCCCCTAACAGCTGTTTTATGAAAATGTTCAATTTTGTTTTACTGAGACATGGATCAGAATAATTAGATGGTGTTCAATGACATGCTTGATGATTTTCTTATGTCTGCTGGTCATGTGACTGCTAGTATTAGATTTATGATTTCTATATCCTTGTCAGATGTGTTAAGATTCTACACTGATCTCAGAGTCCATACAAACAATATAATAGTGGGAGAAATCTAGAGCTACCATTTAACTTGAACTGGAGGGAGAAACCCACATTCCCCAAAGAACATGCAAACCTCCTCTGTAGAGCAGTATGTTATCTTGCAAAGACATTTCGTATCAGGTTATTAAAAAAGATAAAATCAACAAATTGAAAAAAAATTGGAAGTGTAAAGTATCTGCTTTATTTGGATGAAGATAATCTAAAATATTAATAATATATATTGTATAATGCACATTCAGAAACGCATGGGTGTAAAACAGGAGCCATCTGTACACACTGGAGAGTCTTTTAAAACAGCATACAGCATGCACATGCATAAAAAAGCCAACTAATTAAAACCCTGGGGAAGCTATAATACAAAATGGAGCTTGTTGTATCTTTACTGAAACACATTTGCTCACAATTTAGTCTGCTTTTAATAAGGTACTTGTAAACTGTGTGTACTCTTATAAGTACTATAATGCTTTTATCATAGCAGTAGTTAATGGACAAGTCAAATAAATTCAAATTTCACAAACTCCTGATTCCTTAATCAACCATTTTCATTATTGCTATTTTTAGACTTGTATTAACTTTAAGGCTGCCTTTATGAAATTTAAGTTATCAGTTGAAGTTTAATCCATTATTTCAGAATTCCTGTAATTCATCTTTTATTCCACTATTTTTGTGCTGCATTACATACAGTAAGTGATCAGACTTTGTTACTGCTGTATGGTAAAGCCTGTGGTAAAGTACATTTTTTGTTGTTATACTATTAAATATTGACTTAAAAAAATGAATGAATGACACAAATATAGTTTTTGCAAACATGATCTCTACATTAAAGTATTCTACTGCAATCCCACACAAAAAATCTGTTGTAGTTCAAAGTGTCTAAATTTTCTTGACGTTTGTCACTTAAAAAAACACTTGGTTATCCATCCATCCATCCATTTTCCAATCCGTTGAATCCAAAAAAGGGTCATGGGGGTCTGCTGGAGGCAATCCCAGCCAACACAGGGCGCAAGGCAGGAACCAATCCCAAGCAGGGTGCCAACCCACCGCAGGACACACACAAACACACCCACACACCAAGCACACACTAGGGCCAATTTAGAATCGCCAGTCCACCTAACCTGCATATCTTTGGACTGTGGTACAAACACTTGGTTATACAGGAACTTATTTTATTAAGTACAGGTAGTCCCCAGGTTACAGACATCAGACCTACGACTTACGAACGGGGCTGCAGCTACGATGCATACGCCTCAGTAACTGCCACTCTGTCCTCTTCGGCCTGGGGACGCTGCAAGCGGTAGCTGGACAAAGGTTGGAGGGGGGCGATTTCACTGCCCATGCAGTGTAGTGTCCCTTGGGTGGCTTCCTGCGGCAAGCGGTTTCACTGCCCGTCCACCACACACGGTTGCCCTGTTTATTCTCGGTGGGTGGCTGGTAATGCTGCAAGTGGTGGCTGGATGTAGGCTGGAGGGGGGCCATTGAGGGTGAATGGGGCAACGGGGGAACCATTATAGTGTGCATCAGATGGCTGCCTATTGAATGGGGGGCGATTTACTACCCGCCTTTGTCTGTACCGTGTTTGTTCTCGGTGGGCAAACGCTGCAGGCAGCATGTAGTGGATGTGACTGTGAGGTGGGCTGGTGATGAACTACCCCTCGATGCCCCCATTCATTCTCAATAGCAAGCCTGCTTGTACTGTTATGTACATAGCAGGAAGTTGTCTCTTATTAGTACATCAGACATGTTGATGACTGGTGCCTTCCTGCTGTGATAGCATGTACAGTGCTGTGCAGAAGAGCTCATCTTAATTTTTTGTCTTCACCCTTCAACAATGTCTCTGAAACACAAATCTGATGCAAGTGCTGGTGATACAGTAAAGAAGAGAAAAACCATCACCATTGAAAATAAAGTAGAAATAATAAAAAAGGTCAGAGAGGGGTGAAACTTCATCATTCACTGGCAGAGCACTTGGTTACATTTGGTCAACAATAGCATTTATTAAATTTATGTACCTGTTCCGACTTACATACAAATTCAACTTAAGTACAAACCTACAGTCCCTATCTTATACGTAACCCGGGGACTGCCTGTACTGCAATTTTCTTTGAATAAAAAACAATAAATGATAAAATAATTGAAAAGAAATACTCATAATTAAAATGCTTGATATCTACATCACTAAAACAATAAGTATATGTGTTTCCATCCAGTTGCAATGTCTCTATCATTTCAATAGATGTTCCATTACAAACATTTGTAGTAATAAAATGCATTGCATTTCTCATTCCAACAGATGGTGGAAATATTTGTAGTAATGCATTTTATTACTACAAATAAGTGTCTGTGCATATGCCCAGTTGCTATGACACTCTCATTCCAACAAAAGGTGAATTACATGTTTGTAGTAATACATATTATTATTATTACAAATGTTTGTTATGTGCCATCTGTTGATATAACAAATGTAATGCATGTTGTAACTCCATGCAATACAAAATACATTCCAATAGATGGTGCACTGCAAATGTTAATGCTGAAGGGTTTGTTGATTGCTTTGATTTAAACCCATCTTAGACAGATGACATGGGTAGTAAATATAATTAGTTAAATATTTCGTTTGTTGATTTTGTAAGGTAAAGCAGTACACTTGAAAATATTTGCACATGCTGTTTTAACTTACAAATACCTAAATTGGAGAACAGTTCTTAAATATGTATATAGTGTGGTGGACTGCTGGCAGCTCATCCCGGCCAGGACGCCCCTGAGATGGAAGAATCGGGGAAGGCAGCTTTTCCAGGACACTGCCTCCCACAAAATGCAAGATAGCAGCTCCCCTGGACTGTAATGGTGCCCCAGATTCCCGTAGGGCATCCTGGGACTTGGAGTGCTGTTTCTCAGCCCTGTTGGGATGCCATGGGTGCTGCCAAGAGGAGCTGTGAGACTACCAGAGGAGCCATGCCTCATCCATAGCCCGGAAGTACTCCTAAGTCACGAGGATGGGAGCCCTGAAGTACTTCCGGGCTGAAGGAAAAAGCGAATTCTCCATCTGACCCGGAAGTGCAAGGAAGTCACGTAGGTGGAAGGACAGAAGCACTTCCGGGTAAAGGACTACTTAAAGGACTGTTGGAGACCCAGCAAGCGAGCCGGAGTTGGGAGGTAGAAGGACAGAGCTTGCTGGAAGGTATGGAGGAGAAATTAAGAATTAATATTACTTTACTGTTGTGTTTGTTGTGGCTGTGGTGCTTTGGAGACACTATTACAGAAGAAGAAAAAAGGTTAAAAGTCTTCTTAGTACTTTTAACCTGTGTCTAAAGCGTCTATCTATTGGGGAAAAGGTGGGCAATAGTGCCACAAAGCGTCCATTCTATTACAACAGTTAGAATGCAAATTAAGCTTGATTAATTGTAATGTTTGCATATACATGCCAATAAAGATTTGCTCTGCTTGAAAGCAAAGCAAAAGAGAAAAATCGAGTTTCTCCCTGTCATTAAACATGCAGAATACAAGCAACTTAATAACGATCAATGGCCGCTAGACTTGGCATTTTTTTTCCGATCTGACCAACATGTTGAATGAGCTTAATTTACAGCTGCAAGGAAAAGAGAACTCCATGGTCAATATGATTAGCTCAGTTAATGCTTTCAAACGAAAAATGCAACATCTGTCTTCAAAGCTGCAGCGTCTTGATTTGGGGAACATCCAAAACCTCGCATCAGAGCTGGAGACACAATGGAAGGCGTGTGTGCAACTTGACAGCATACGCTACACAGAGCAGATTGAAAATTGTCTGTCAGACTTTATCTAATGGAAAAAAAGTAACGATTCGAGTGTTGCCCAATGTAGCGGAGTAAGTGTAGTGTTGTTTCTTCACAAATGTACTCAAGTAAAAGTAAAAAGTATGGTGCAGTAGAACTACTCTTAGAAGTACAATTTTTTTTTAAAAAGTTACTTAAGTAAATGTAACGGGGTAAATATAACTCGTTACTACCCACCTCTGATACTTAGTGTGTATGTGTATATATATATATATATATATATATATACTGTATAGCATTTTTAATGTAGGGAGATAATTTTGACCTGGTCATTTTAAAAGTAGCTCGCAAGCCGAAAAAGTGTAGGCACCCTGCTTTAAACACTCGCTGCAGTGTTGAGAGTAAAGTTGGTTATATTTGAGTGCATTTTCAAGCCATGGGCTTATTACATCTTCTCATTTTTATTAATAAGCTACCTGGAGTAAGACAAAATGCTTAACATTTTTAACACATTGTTTTTAGGTATAATTATTGTGATTTGTAATTTTTTGTTTCAAAATCTGCACTATTTTGGTATATATCACAACATAGGATAGAGAAATCCCAGGAGAAAATGAATAAACTGCTTAGCTTGTTCCTAACATTAAAATTACAACTAACCTAAAATTGTGCAGCCATAAAAAGCGATTTCCTGTCAGGACAGATGCAGAATTCAACATTGATCCCACAGGAACCTAATCAGAGCATTTCTCATTTACGTAGTGTATATTTTTAAAGCAAGTCTGTGGTGTACACTTTCATTGGACTGTAAAATCAGTTGATAGAGATGAGGCTCACTGCTGTTTTAAAAAAAATAAAAAAGGTGCCTAACAAATAAACCAAAACAATCACAAATGAGAAGTAGAGTCTTCACAAATATAATTATAGCTTAAAGTGGTTGACAAGGCAAATGTAGGTGATATTCAACGGTGTTCATATATCTTTATAAATCGCATTATTTTCCATTTTTTACGTAGTGCATTTCTCAAAAGAGATCAGAGTAATGCACATTGAAAAAGTTGTATGTTAATGATAAAATCACTAGCTTATATGTATGTACTGTAAGAACAAGGGCACACTAGGATTGCAGGGTAGGGTAAAGTTCTACAAAAAACCTCCAGAGGAGAGATTATTCCATTGGCTTAAAGACAGAAAACCCCCTTGTGGGAAGATGGGGTTTGCTTAGAGGGTGTTTGTTGCTGTACATTTAAATTACCATGGAAACTGGTGCAGAGCGGCATGGTGACGCAGTGGGTAGTGCTGCTGTCTCACAGTTAGGAGACCCGGGTTCGCTTCCCGGGTTCTCCCTGTGTGGAGTTTGCATGTTCTCCCCTTGTCTATGTGGGTTTCGTCCGGGTACTCCGGTTTCCTCCCACAGGTCCAAAGACATGCAGGTTAGGTGCATTGGTAATTCTAAATTGTCCCTAGTGTGTGCTTGGTGTGTGGGTGTGTGTGCCCTATGGTGGGCTGGCACCCTGCCCGGGGTTTGTTTCCAGCCTTGCGCCCTGTGTTGGCTGGGATTGGCTCTAGCAGACCCCCGTGACCCTGTAGTTAGAATATAGTGGGTTGGATAATGGATGGACTGGTGCATGGGAGAGAGTAAAAGATGTGTATACAGTACTGGGAAGAATAATGCATTGCTTCTTCCAGGGTACAAGAGGGTTGTCTGATTAGATGGAATAAACTGTCAAACATACAGACAGAGAACATCATACATTTGGCAGGAAACTGAAAATTTTCCTCATTGATATACGGTAGCATATAATCCCAGGTCAGAAAAGATGATACTATGTTGCCATTTTAAAGATGGGGACTGGAAGAAGAACAGTCATAAATTCCCCAACCCGTAGTGTAGGGAAAACTACTATATTTATTGCCTTACAATATTACATTGAAGTTTTCTGTTAGATATGACTTATTAAGGACTACTAAAGACTTGCAGGAAATGTAACCAGGTGTCCTCAAAGTAGTTCAGATGACATTCTAGGTCTTGGCCTGAAATGGGAGGCAAGAGGTTTAAGTCCTTTAAACCAGAGAGTTAATTCAGCTTAGTATTTGGGTCAGCTCATGTTGGACGGTTGGGAGACAAAGTCAGAGATGTGAGATTGTGTTGGTTTGGACATGAACACGTGCAGAGGAGAGATCCTGGGGATATTGGGAAAAGGATGTTAAGGATACAGCTGCCAGGCAAGAGGAAAAGAGGAAGACCTAAGAGAAGGTTTATAAATGTGGTGAGAGACGACATGCAGGTGATGGGTGTAACAGAGCAAATGCAGAGGACAGGAGGATATGGAAAAAGATGGTCCACTGTAGCAACCCCTAATGTGAGCAGTCAAAAGAAAAAGAGGATTGTGGTGATTTGGGGAAAGAGCTCACCATCTGGAAAAACAGGACATGATTCTATGAGGGAAAGAGTAGTTAACTGCATTTAAGCTACTTTTTAAAAAAAAAAAATGTAATCACATTTACATAAGAAGAGCAAAGAACACATAAGATTAAAAACAGGGCTCTTAGGCTTGAATCAGTATACAGGCCACACCTAGCTGTATTAACACTTATTAATGTAGAATTACCAGAGCCTATGAAAAAACTCGTAGATCCAGCCCACCTTAAATCCGGTTGCACCTCTCCGTCAGCGTCTTTTGTCCTGTAAATGTGCCCATAAAGACAAGCAGCAAGCAGCCTGGTATCCCATTCCCCCACCACCGCACAACGTGCACAGTGTTCTCCCAGCTCATGCCTTGATTGATTATCTGGGAGTGAAGTGCTGGAGTTTTAGAGTGGAAATAATAGATTGTTATTTGGAACACATGCATTTCATGTGTGTTCCGTTTCTACAATAATCTGTGTAAACACATTGTTAAAACAGAAATGTTTTTCATTTTTTAGTAGTAAATGACAAAATGTTGGCATAAACTATATAATGTGTGAAGCCTGAAGTCCAAAGATCAAACAAACACTTTCACAAAAGGTTCAAGGATGATACAATGTTCTGGAGTACAAAAGAAACTCCACCATACAGCAACGTGGACACTGGCAAGATCGGGTAAAAAAAAAACAAACACACGAAACACTCAGTCACTAATTACAATGGCAAGATGTTATGCGAATAATAATAATAAGAATAATATGAATAATATGCCACAATGTTTTCCGAAATGTACTATACAGGTCATAAAATGAATAATTCCAAATATCATATATACCTATGTCTCTGTTTTTATTGTTTTTTTTTTGACATCATGGACCATAAGGTGCATACTAATTCAGCGTGAGCAGGAACACTCAATAAAACTGAACAAAAAAAATATCAAGTGACGGTGAGATATGAAGAAGGCAGATTCACCAGCGTTTGTGTGTCAGTTTTTATCCCTCCAGATCAGAGAATGTCCAGTTCCATTGCCTCAAAACACCACTCACATCTACAGTTACTCCCAGTTTCAAATAAAAAATAACAGCATCAGATCCCTAGGGCGGTAGCATGTATCGTGATCATGACTGAGAGAATAAAAGTGAAAAAAAAGGTAGCTTTTACAAGTCCTATAAATGTACACAGTCTGTTACAGACGCAAACCAAATATATGTGTGTACTGCATAATATTAACAATAAGAGCAGCGCACTACTGAAAACGGCAAATATAGGAGGCAGTCAGGATTGAACCGAGCACTCCTGATTACAAGTCAGCAAATCTTACTGCTACGTCACGGAAGCTGTTGCATCGTCCTTGAACCTTTTGTGAAAGTGTTTATTTGATCTTTGGACTTCTGGCTTCACACATTATATAGTTTATGCCAGCATTTTGTCATTTACTACTAAAATATAAAAAACGTTTCTGTTTTAACAATGTGTTTACACAGATTATTGTAGAAACGGAACACACATGAAATGCATGTGTTCCAAATAACGATCTATTATTTCCACTCTAAAACTCCAGCACTTCACTCCCAGATAATCAATCAAGGCATGAGCTGGGAGAACATTGTTCACGTTTTGCGGCGGTGGGGGATGGGATACCAGGCTGCTTGTCTTGATCGGCACGTTTACAGGACAAATGACACTGACAGAAAGGTGCAAATGGATTTAAGGTGGGCTGGATCTACGAGTTTTTTCGTAGGCTCTGTTAATTCTAGTGTTAAGGGAAACAAAGAAATATATTTTCTAAATTTGCTTATCCAGCACCGGATTACAGGAAACCTGGAGCCTATTTCAGCAGCTTTGGATGCAAGGTAGGAAAAATCCTTGGACAGGGTGGCAGCCTATTGCAACATAATTATATAAGCAATATGTATCACATGGCTGATGTTAACAACAACAAGAGTATGCTATTTCAATTATCTATTTTGAGAGAGAGAGAGAGAGAGAAAGATTGAAAAGAGGGAGACAAATATTTTAAAACACAGTTCTGCCACAGGATTATTATCACAATATCAATTATTTTGAGCTGTGAATGTAAAACTAAAAAAGTTAAATTAATACAGAACAAATACAAAAACACATTAGTAGGTTTAGTTTTTCACCAGTTGGCAGACTCTCTTCCTGTACCTACTTGTAGTTCAGTGGAGACATTGCCAACTCTGGAATTTTATATAAGGTTTGCATTGCTTCACTATTAAATGACCTTTTTAAAGCAGAAGTCATTGTTCAGTAACAATATGCTGATCTTTTATGTTGACCTAATCAATCTCTCAGTCCGTGCCATTTTATTTTCAAAAAGGATCGTTTGTGTGAGAAGTGACAGCTGAATTATTGTCAACAAAATGCAGGCACCTGAGGAATAATCTGAAATGTTACTTACTTGTGATTTCTCTGTCTATATGGTAAAGGTTTTGTTTACCAGCACAATCCAACCTCAGGCATTTGAATTAGATCTTGGTATACAAGAAGCACAAAGAAATGCAGCAGCTCATCTTAACGGACATCAGACTCATGCAGCCTGGAATTTAGCTTAGTGTGTGCTGCTGTATTAATTGCTATGTACATATGCTATTTTGGGCTCTGTCAGAATTACAGCTAACATGCCGACATTTAGGAACAGACTGAAATTCCGTAAAGGATTATCTGTATCTAATACTTCTCTCTTGAGCCCCGAAGATCCAGTGAATGGCAACTTTGAAAGTTGCAGAGTACATTCAAAGCAAAGTCATCGCCATGGTATGCTTCACTAACACTTGAGCCAAAATCTATCATGCTGTCACTATCAGTTCAATAACTGTCATTATTACCACATAGCAAATCACTTTCTTCATCACATGCTTTATGTGCCCATATTCAGCTTGCTATGACACCACAAATACTATTTGAACACCCACCCATGGTCACCAGCTGCCATTTATTAGATGAATATATATATGAATATATATATATATATGACTTTTTAAAAAAAATAAAAAAAAATAAAAAAGTTAAAAGTTTCAAAAGTTAAAGACAAATGACAAGAATATTTATTCAAAAACCAACTATGGAATTCTTATTAATATATTTTGATTAATTTTGGGCCCCCTGCAGCTCAGGTTAGCCCTTATGCAAGTCAATTTGTTATCAAAACTAAAAATATATTTAGTAAAGTATTTTATTTCACTAACCTGTAGTCTTAGCAGCTACTTTAATAGTTTCATTTAGTTTTAGTTTTTCATTTTGGTTTTGTTAATCATTTTATTTCAGTTTATGAGAATGTTTTTTTTATTAATAGTTTTAGTTTTCATTTTAATTTTCTTTAACTATAATAACCTTGGTACACATTCTTCTAAATTTGTACATTGTTAGCCTAAAGCAGGGCTATTTAATTACAATTTCATTGTTGGGGCATATTTTCAAACCATGAAATTTAGTTGGGCCAGACGTTTTCAGCAGCCGGTAAGCAGTGGGTAATGACAAATTTTAAATTAACACAAATGAATGTATTTAAAAACAAGTAATGTTTTATTAATTGTTTTCCTTTTACATTTGGTCATATCTGACACAGGTGTATCAAAAATGTATAAAAAATAACATCAAAAAGCTATAACTGAACAGAATCTGAGGTAATAGCAATACTTTTCTCCCCCACTCTTGAAATAAAAAAATAAACATTTTGCTCACATCTAACCCAGGCACATCTCAAAGTGCATAAAATCAAAAAAGTGCGCAGTACTAGCAATAACATTGGTTTCCCTTTTGAAATATAAGATCCTCTCCCAATTGAAATGGGTGGTCATGACAGGCAAGGGATTTTTTTTTTTTTCATTAAACTTAAACTATTTTATTCTCATGCTTTTAAATGCTCATATGACAGAGGTTAAAATTGAGCTCCACAACAATGCCTTTCCTGTTGAAATTGTTATCCCTACTCCGACCAGAGTAAATGTATGAGAGCAAGATACAATGTATGGCATGAAAGTGGATTGGTACATTTTAATGATTTGTCTTTAAAATGTCTGTATAGAGTTCTTGGGTGGCATGTAATGAATTAATTATAATTATTGCTATTTTTATTATTTTTTTTTTTAGTAAATCTTATTTAAGTGGCATTTTTGATACCATTTTAACAAAATTTAATGACTACTGTCAGTCACAGAGCACCCTGGTAAAATGACTGTAATACACCTTCAGCCTTAAAACACAGCCTTCATCACATCGCTGTGTGTGTGACGAAACAGCTGGCAGGCGACTACTTGTACATGTTTACAGAAGGATAGTCTATTATTTTGCATGGAGTATGTGTTAAATCAAAAGAGAAACGGCACGCAAAGATGCGCGAACACAAGGAGATCGGTGACAATCACACCTTAGTGTGCTGCGCCAAATCGGAAGGGATAACTGAATTCCACAGGGCACAGATATATTCATAACAGGGGACATGTATGATGGGCAGATGAATATCAATTGTTTTGCATGCCTATCTTTTATTTTGGTGACCGGTAGCATCATATTCAGCCCTTCGTTCATTATTCTGGCACAAGCGTAACCAGTCTCTTGTTGAAATTCATGACCGTCCCCTCAGGTGTGCCATGTACTTAGGATATTCAAGTCCAAGTCAATGTCATTTTTGCCACGACTCGCTCGCACCCAGTGATATAAACTAGCCTTTACGCAACTTAAGGATATGCAAGGGGGAGCCCATATCGACATATATTAACGGCAAATCTGCTTAACAATAATGGCATTTTGCATCTGTTACAATGTAATTTGTTTAAAGTTTCGATGATTTCATTCGCAAGTGGTGAACTAATTAGAATAATAGCCGATTTTAGAACAAAGCCGATTTTTGGTTGCATTTGAGACCATTTTATTTGCAGCATGGAGCCCTGGCGGGACCACGGCCTGGGCCACTCAGAGGTTAGTTCTGTGCCGTGGGCCACCATTTGAATAGCCCTGACCTAAAGTAACACACCTAAGGAAGAAACTACATACAGCTTTAGCATAAAATCTAGAGCAAAGCATATTTCTGAAGTTTATAGTAGTTAGGAAAGTGTTTTGGTACCTCTTTTCTGAAGTCATTATATGATTAATATAAAATCTTTCCTTTTTTTATTATGGTAAATATGGGCTGCAATAAACTACTTGACTTTTGCACCACTTTAAAAATGTTTGTTCTTGTAGCCTGCTGCTTGTCAGTAGACCGAGTAAGCAAGAAAACACATAACAGGGCCTTTTCAATTTGAATAAGTGTAATTTAGGGTCTGTCTGGGAATGGCAGTAATTCAGAATACGCCCAATTCCCCCAGGAGACTGTAATTTGAATACTGTCACAGCTGCAAAGGAAATCGAATGCAGCACAGCCCTGATGATTGCAATGCAGTTGTATCATTTGTGGCCACCAAATTAAAAAAAAAAAAAAAAAAAAGATAAATAAAAACATTGACAGCATTTTCTGTTTTGGCTCTACATAGTAATAAAAAGTCTGTTTAAAAGACTGGAGGAATTTGACTAGCTGTTGGAATTTACATTTTGAATTAATTTAATATACAGTATGATTCAAAAAAATCAAGAGCTGCTTCAAGGTTTTTGCATTAAAATGTGTGTGATATTACCACTAACGTTCTGTGTGATGCTCAGTCTTTTTTTTTTAGAGGCTCCAGATGACATAAAAGATGCAAGAATGAGTACATAGCAGATGTGCATATTCAATTATTTGTTCAGACAACATAAAACACAATATTCATGCAATAATTATATTTTTTAGCCACAGTTTCCTTTTTTCTGCAAGTTTGCACCTGTACCCTTTTCTATCCATCCTAAATATTCAAGTGAATAGGACAGCTTTTTAATTACCTCAAATCTGGCTCAAAGAAAAAAGATACTTTTGTTAGTGGTTCAGTCTTTGTATAACCAGACTTTTTTATCCTTCCATACAGAAACAAAACCTTCTTGCTTTGCCTCTTTCCAGTTGCCACACGAGAGAAGCAGCATATCTTTGCTTTTGGCTAAACAGATGTAGTTTTTAGTCTGCAACACGTGAAACTTGGCTGCTGAGCTGTTAATTACGTTCAAATGCTTTAAAAACCACCCCCCCCCTTCCAAAGAAGAAATGTGTAGATTTCAAGGTGAATGGTGGGATTACATCATTAAGCTTGTAAGGGCTCTTTTATTTGTAGTCAGCATCGATGCTTTTTAACAACTTAAAAAGAAGAGATATTAAAAGGTTCAGAGCCCTGCTTAGAAATGGTAGTGGATGGTTATCCAGCTTTGAGAGCTGCTACTCACTGAATACAATTTAGGTGACAATGGTGTTTATATATAGTAAAACTCGAATGCATTTTAGTCAAAGAAAATATCATATGTAAATTATAGCTTTTTAACTTGTATTGTGTTTTTCCCTTTTAGGGATTTTAATGAAGTGACTCATTTTATGTGAGCCTCCAGCTACTTTAAAGCAGACATCGAGCAAAGAATTGCATACTCTAAGGAATTCTTGCCAGATCAATCACATTCCATCACTTACTTACTCACATTTTCTCTTACTTGACTTACATGAGCATGATTCTCTTGTCTTGTTTTATCAATTTATCACTGAACTGCTTTCATCCCTACTGACCTATACATGATTCTAGTGTGTGATAGTAGCCTGGGGCATGCTCTATTTCTAGTCTACTTTGTCCAGGTTATCACTTCTTTTTGATTCATTGTGTGATCATTACAGACTAAGCTCATATTACTTTTCAGTGGTGCATATCCTTTCATTTATTAAATAGTATCAAGACTTAACACAAATTACTCAAATATTTATTTTAAATGCAATATGTAGGGCTGATTTCTTTTTTTTTAGTTAGTGTATATGATAATTTTGTAATCGTACATAGCATTGTGGTATGTGTGTTCCCTCTCTAGAATTACTGTGCTTGATTTGATGTGTTTATGTGAGGTGTTTTTGTGTGTATTAAGTTAATTAAATTATCCCTGTATTAGGGGATTTGCATCTCATATATAATTGATTCCTTTCATGCACTTTATGATGAAGAGGTATAGATATTTTAACTGACAAACTGTATTATCAGTTAGCCTCTTTATTCACCAAGGCTAGTGTCAGGAAACCGCACAAAATATATTAAGAAGAGTTGGAATTCCAGGCTGGTAGACTTATTCCATTTTGGTTGAGGCAATGTTTAAATGTTGGTGACTAGAAGAGATGGTGATAGTGGCATAATCAGTCATGGTCCAGGTCTGGATATAGTAAAATGAAATAAAATTTTACAAAAGCATATAACATATGCATGTTATTTCTTCATTGCATGTAGTGAATGATTTTGAAAAGGGTTGTGGTGTCAACTAGACAGTAAAATTATCGATTAGAAAATGTAGTTTATTAAAGTAACAGATGAAATATGTTTGGGCATATAAGAAAGAATGGAAATATAACTGTTCAACACAGTTTTCATCCATTGTGGACATTTGGTTTACTTTCATCAACATGACACAATATTTATTTCAATTTTAACTGTCCCTCAGAAATGAGTATGTGCTTGTTTCTTTAAGTAGATTTCATTTTGGGAAAAGTAAACTTATAATAATGAAAGGACCAAGAGATACGGAATTTTGTGAAGTTATCTTGGGACAGGTTTTCTTGATGTGTACTATCCTGTTAAGTATCCCATTAAAAATCAAAGATTTCTGTTGTCTTCACCTATTAGGAACCGTTTCAAAGACAAAGAGACCATTTTATTGCAAGGAACCTTTCCCAGAATTACAAGTAAATGGTTCTTTGTCAAGAAATATCACTATGAGAAATCACACAACCCAGTAAACTGCTGTTAAAAAAACATTATTTTTAAGAGTGTAGGGTTACTGTATTTTTCTGCCTTGCATCCAGGATAGACCCTGTACTTCTACCACCCTCAACTAAACTAAGTGCTGTTGATAATGTTAAGTATGTACAGATATGCAGTTGTGAGATATTTGAGAAAAAAAGATTCTATTTTTATGTAATTATTGTCCTTTTTTATACATTTTACTGATTTTTCTACTTTTTCTTACCTTCTCACTTGACATTAACCCCATAGAGCACCTCAGGCATGTACTGGATTACAACATCCATGGACTTGACCATCTACTTGTCAATGATCAACAGCTTCAACAGGCAGTAGGTGGTGATCAAACAAAAGTTGAGTTAAAATAACAAGAGTCAACTAATTATTCTGGTTCAATCTTTGTATTAAGAGAACCTTTTTCATAAGTACTATCTGTTTATAAAGCAGCTGTGCAAAACATATTAGGCAGGTGAAAGGAAAACCAAAATGCAGAATGGGGTCAGGGCTTCTGATAAAATGCAAGGTAGTCACAGGCTTGTAAGATTTTTTGTGACGGTTGACACTTGACCATCTTGATCCCATATGCTCTAATTATCTTGATCACAGTCAGACCAATATATCAAAATACACATAATGCTCATAGTGTTCTTCTGTCTGCAATGTTTTTGGAATAATTAGAATTTAGCAGGCTGCTTATTGTAATTTTTTTTTAATCTGCCCCTCAGCCCTGTGACATTTCTGTCTTCCATGCTACCAAGTGTGCTGTTGCAGCAATGTTTAGTAAAAAGCTTGAATTGTTAGATTCCATCTTTGGTTCCAGAAAACCTGCTTATGTTTTTGTGCTGACAACACAAACTGTTATTTGAGCACCAGAGTTAGTTTTTCAGTTGATCTTGTGAGTGTCCATTGCACATTACCTATTGTACCTTGGTGCCTTCACGCATTCCTTCTTATAGGGTATGGAAGGCAATTCAGTGAGGTTTTTTTTTGTCTCTATTGGCTTTTCAATATGAACATTCATTGTGACTGTTTCAAACAGATCTTCAGCTTTAAAAGTCTGCATAACAACAGTCACTGATAAAATTATTAACATTGATTGGGCTTTTTAGTTCAATTAACTGTTCTTAGTGCACTTGTATTAACAAACACTTAGCACACACTTACAAAATCTGTGTAATTAAAACTCAAAATATCATGTTGCAAAAAAATAAATCCAGCAAAATATCAAGGCATATGTAAATATATGTACAGACATACTTGTGTCTCTAGACTTTTTTCAATAAATTAGGATTTGATTCTATTATGTTAATAGCAGCTGACATAAGACAAGAGAAAAACAAACTTACAATCTATAACAATACTATCAGCCTTTGGCTAAATAATATACTTGCTCTAAGGCCTTGTTCCACTGTCAAGAGGGTAAATCTAATGTTAATGTTAATCATACCAAATGCCACCAGATTAAAAATAAAAAAAAAAATAGGAAGTGGTCTCCCCTAGACTTTCTCATATACTCAGATATGGGATGGATATTTAAGGAGTAAACCGCAAGACAATGATTATATTTTTATATTATGTTTATTAAAGAACCATCAACAACAAACCAAATTAATAATATGTTGAATAATTATTATAAAAGTAAAGTTGAATAAATCAGACTCTGCAGCCGCATAAATTAAAAAAAAAAAAAAAAGTGTGTCTCAGGTCAAGTACCACTTCCAGTTAGCGGAAATAGCCCAAAATTGACAGAAATCTACATTTTGTACCTAATATTTATATGCAAAATTTGTTTGACCTAAGTAAAAGTGAACTCAAGTTATCATGTTTACACACATGCACATACTCACAGACATAATTCCAAAAATGGTATTTTCGGATTCAGGGAGGTCTAAAATGTTGAGATTCATCAAAATCTCAAAATGGAATTTTTTGAGGATTCCAATACTTTCCCTATACTTCATATACGAGAAAGTAAAAAGATAAAGACTTGATAAAAACAACTAAGCATGTCAAAGTTTAATATGACCAACAAAAATCTTTTTTACTTTTCACAGTGTTGTACAAAATACCAACAGCCATACTTGAGTAAAACTAGAGATATATTTTTGTATCATATTACAAGTCAATTTAGTCTTTACCTATTTTATATATAAAGTTCTTAAACACTAAAAGAAAATGCAGTCTAGCATCTTTCTGTGTATCAGTCATATTACAATCGCTAAAGTATGAACCAAGTAAAGCAGCTGCAACTTGAAACAGTGACATTCATTGTGAGTGGACATCTAATTTTTTCTTAATTCAGTAAGGTAGGTACTAATAGGAGAGTGATAAATGCTTCCCCCACATTAACAAGGAGCTAATCCATTTGTATATATACTAAAAAAAACTTTTTAAAATTAATTTTTGGAACATAAACACATAATTTCACATTTTTAAATTTTTCAGACCCCAAATCCATTTTTGTGCAAATTGCAATGAGCTACATTAAAACTGACAGAATTAGTTTAATAAGTCATCAAAACAAACCCTAATAAGGCTTTTACCTTCACTAAATGTTTAATAAAGTACTTTACGTAGACTAATAAGTTTTAAACTTCTTCCACATTCAATGGAATGGCTTTTTGCCTTTTTTTGGGGGGGAGGGGGGTTATCAACTAGTTCATTATTGGTTTTAGAGAGGAGAAACTCTGTATATCTGAGATGACATGAGCAACACTTGGTCAGCAAACCACAGCGTAACACACAAGTACAACCTCACTGCAGGGCAGAGTCTGATGCGGCATCATCTATTGTGGAATTAACTAAGACTGGGGTCACACATCACCATATCCAGCCTTGTCTCAAACATTCAGTCCACCTTGTTCTGGGGCTTGGAGTGAGGAAGATTGGGTGTTAGTCCCAGTGGAGTGCATTTGAAAATCATCCCAGATTCTTCATATGCATGGATTTTAATAATGGGAAAGTTTTAAATAATTAACTGAGTAGAATACATTTTTGTTGCCATTTTGTTTTCTGGTTGAAAATTATAGTAACGAATTTGTCTGGGGGTGGCACGGTGGCACAGTGGGTAGCGCTGCTGCCTGCAGTAAGGAGATCCAGGTTTGCTTCCTGGGTCCTCCCTGCATGGAGTTTGCATGTTCTCCCCGTGTCTGCGTGGGTTTCCTCTGTGTGCTCTGGTTTCCTCCCACAGTCCAAAGACATGCAGGTTAGATGCATTGGCAATCCTAAATTGTCCCTAATGTGTGCTTGGTGTGTGTGTGCACGCCCTGCGTTGGGCTGGCATCCTGCCCAGGGTTTGTTTCCTGCCTTGCACCCTATGTTGTCTGGGATTAGCTCCAGCAGACCCATGTGACCCTGTAGTTAGGATATAGCAGGTTGAATAATAGATGGATGGATGGAATTTGTCTAGCAAAATATATTAGAGTAAAAATAGCAGTTTGTTAAAAAAAAAAAAATTATAGTGAACTGAAAAATTTTAAGCACAGGTAAAATAGAAATATACTCAAAACGTACTCATTTACAGTAACAAGGTATTTGTGCTTTGTTATTATACATCACTGACTTTTAAAATAATGCAATAAAATAAACATAATTTAATAAAAAATATATCCAAGTACCCATTGTAAAAGTATGCATAGACAAGTGAACCTAGGTGATTTTTGACTCATTATACTGAATGTCAGCCTATAACACCAAAACAGTACACCAAAGTTTTTTTAACCTTGTTCATTGTATGTTAGTTTTAGGAGAATGACACATTACAGCATACATTTCTGTAGATTATAAGCCCATTGTTGAGAAAAATGGATCGGTTATTGTGTAACAAGACTTTAACAAACCCTTACTATAGTTTGGTCTAAATAAGACTTGTAAACTACCAGTTATAACATTATAAAATGTTGCTGCCTACAGTGCTTCTGTTAATATCTGTACTATCACAAACGTTTACAACCTCTATTTCAAAATCTTATCGTGATTTTAATCTCCAGTTATAATTTTACATCTTAAGTTTTTGATTATTTATGTAGTTACCTCTAAAAACATGTTTTGGGAGTAAGAATAGGCATCTGTGCATCCAGTGAGACACTTTGTGGATCTTTCCTTCAGTTACCTGCATTTATTAACTTATTTCTTAACAAGAGACTTTAGACTCACTTGCTTTATCTCTAGAACAGAGGAATCCCATCCGTGAATTTTTCATTATTTTCAGTGGAAATGCCTGTTTGTCTCAGGAACATGTATGTAGCTAAAATCAGTGGATGAAAGCTTGTGTACTTTTCTCCAAAAGTACATTGAGAGGATTTCACATTGCTAAATTAAAAAAAAAAAAAAAAACATTTTATTTAAGAGGTGATAAGTAGTACTGCACAACCCTGATATCACATGCACATGGGGTTATTAGGTGACAGCACTGGATTTTCTAATAGTTTACTGCATTGTTTGTGCATCTAAGTAGCTAGAAAGTTGTATAAAATAAACAGCACACTAATATAAAAATACCAGTGTCATGCAGCTTCCCCCACATTTCCAGCACTTGCTTGTTATTGATTGAATAGATGTCATTGGGAAATCATCTATCCAATTTATTTTCTCATACATGCAAGTATGTGTACCCTTAAATATATCTTAGTATATGAAACAACATGAGGACAGCATAAACTACCAACCAAAACACTAGTATTAACAATCTCAATTAAATATGCAACACCATTAAACAGTGCAAAGAATAATGAAAGAATACAACATACACTGTATGTACACCTGACCATTAACACCAACAGGGACTTTAATGACATTGCATTGAAATACATAGACTTTAATATGGAGTTGATCCCCCCTTTGCAGCTATAACAACTTACACTCTTCTTGGAAGGCTTTCCACAAGATTTTGGAGTGTTTCTGTGAGAATCTGTGCCCATTCATTCTGTAGAGCATTTATGAGGTGAAGCACTGATACTGGATGAGAAGGCTTGGCTCGCAATCTCTGTTCTAGTTCATCCCAAAGATGTTTGATGGGGTTGAGGTCAAGGCTTTGTACGGGCCAGTCAGGTTCTTCCACACCAAACTTATCCACCCATGTCTTTATGGACTTTGTGCACTGGTGCATAGTCGTGCTAGAATAGCAAAGGGCCTTCTCCAAACTCTTTCCACAAAATTGGAAGCATAGCATTGTTGAAAATGACTTGGTATGATGAAGTATTAAGATTGCCCTTCACTAAAGTAAGAGGCCTAGCCCAAACCCTGAAAAACAGCCCCATTTCATTATGCCTCCTCCACCAAACTTCACAGTTGGCACAATGCAGTCAGGCAGGTGACATTCTCCCGGCATCTGCCAAACCCAGACTTATCCATCTGACTGCCAAACAGAGAAGCATGATTCGTCACTCCATAGAAAACGTTTCCACCACTCCATCTGGCACTTGGCATTGGACTTGGTGATGTGAGGCTTACATGCAGCTGCTCAGCCATGGAAATTTATTCCATGAAGCTCCCTACACAGTTTTTATGTTTACATTAATGCCAGTGAAAGTTTGGAACTCTTCTTCTATGGAATCAGCAGAGTGTTGGAAACTTTTACGCACCAGGTACCTTAGCAGTCATTGACCCTGCTCTGTGACTTTACATGGTCTTCCTCTTTGTGGATGAGTTGCTGCTGTTGTTCCGATTTCCAATAATACCACTTACAGTTGACTGTGGAATATTCCAGCATGGAAGACATTTCAAGAACCGCCTTATTGCAAAGGTTGCATCCTATCGGAGTACCATGCTTGAATTCACTGTGTTCTTCAGAATTACTCATTTGGATTAACACATGTTTGTAAATGGAGAATGCATGGGTAGATGCTTGATTTTATTCACCTGTGGCAATGGGTCAGATTGAAACACCTGAATTTAATAATTAAGAGGTGTGTTCCAATACTTTGGTCCATATAGTGTAGATACAGGATGGTCTGAATTTGGAAGTTAGTGAAGATCTGGAAAGACAGTGAAGTATCTGTTGTAAAGGCAAGCCACTTTAAGTTTCTGACATCATCAGTGCCATTGAAAGAAGAGTAATAGTCCTTTGGTTTGAGCTTAAATTCTTCTTTCATTTAATGGCTTTTTACTTTATTGCTTTCAAAAGCTGTTTGACTGATTATGAATTCTCCTTTTGGTTTCTGTATCTCCATTTCTAAGTTCAGCCTTGATTTTTTTTTTTGCCATGTCTATTTAGACCACTCTGGAGGAGTAAAGCTTTCTTAACTCACTGCCAATTACCCATAGCCAGGAAGTTATTTGATGTGGAGGAGTCAGTGAAATGACAAAGATGAATACTAATAGTGAAGGACACTGCTTTTCTAGTGTGTAGGTTTCCAATCTACTGCTAAGCCAATACAAAAGCATGAATTTCAATGTCATGTATTTAGTGCAGAAATAGCAGGTGTAATACTGATTTTTAGGAAAGATAAGTCTTTTTAATCTTTATCAGAATGTTAGAATTTAATAAAGTTAACACTCAAGCTTATGGTGTTCCTAAGAGACAGAGTGCACCATAAGCTGAATTGGTTTCCAATACTGGTAATTTAAGAGTGTTGGCAGTAGAATGTGTCTCATAGGTGTAGCTATTCGACATTAACCTCATGTTTATTTACTTTGCTATCTTCAAATCAAAAACAATATATCAGTATGTTTAGTAGAAGCCTAATTTTTCATAACTATGGTAATGTGACAGAGGAATATTGTCCTGTTTGAGAAAATTGTTACCCTTAAATGGATCTCTAGTATTATTTGTACCTTTTTAGTTTTCCTTAGGATGTGCTGTCCTAAATGACATTTCTACATGGAGAAGAAACAAGACACAAAGAACTGCCTTGCAAAATGGTTGCAAATGGGTTGTCATCTATCAGCTCTCTTTTTCAGAGTCTTCAAAATTATAAATGTAAATTAATCCTGCTGAACTTACCTGTTGAAAAGCCACCCAAAGAGGCAGAACACATAAAATAAAATGTTCTTTTAATGTACAATCAATGCTAGGCATACATTTGAAAACATATTGCACACATTGTTAAATATCAATGAGCAAACATAGCCCTCAGTAGTAAAAGGACATTTAAATAGAAAAGCCAATGTGTTTACTCAAAGAATTACATGCTCAATAGCACACTATAGAGGAAGCAGCTGAAGCTTTTCTTAATGACTTGCTTTTAGTAGATTCACTCAATTGCTAAAACCTGTTTCCATGTGGGATTTTCTTTCTCTAAATGAAAATCAGAATATGTCAATTAGGTATAATGTTTTTATTAAATACATCCAGAATTTGTAGAATTATTGCTCTAGTTATTGTGAGTAAGAGTTATATTCACTATAAGTTACAATGCACTTACTCTGAACACTTCACATAAACTATTTCCGTTCAGTGTATTTGATCCCCATTTATTATCATCTGATTTAATATGTATTCTATTAAGTATTTAGCTGGGTATTAGATTACGTATTTATTTACTTAATAATTAATTTGTCTTTGTTATTTATGTGTGATGAAATATTAAATATTTTAAAATGTGATATATAACAAATGTGAAATATTAAGCATTGTAATCTATTCTGGTGACATCTGTAATCCCATTGACTGCCAGAACAAATGGGGATGAACTCAATCTCAGTCATTGATAAATATTTGGTTACAAGGTTCACTGGCCAAAAAGAACACATTAGACACGTGTGGGGGAGAGATACATAATTAACAGCCAAGAATTTCATGTAGGTAATTCTGTTAAAAAAAAAAGTCTTAAAACTTGAAATATGGAATGCTTCCTGAACAGTTTCTGGTCAATTCAAATAAATAAATAAAAAATAAATGTCATCATTGTGTATTATATGACTCTAGTAAGAAGATAGACAGATAGATATATAGATAGATAGATACTTTATTAATCCCCAAGGGGAAATTCACATAAAAATAGACAAGTCTCGGCGTGTAAAAATCCATGTCCAAAAAAAGTTAGAAAGATAAAGAAGATAAAGTCGTACACGGAGCTGCTGGAAAGGCTGCCACTCACGGCGGTGCCTACCACTATGTATGAAAGGAGTTATTGTCTGTTTTCTGTATTAGTTTAACATGAAAGACAGTTACTAAAACATTAACTGTGAAAAAAGAAAAAATATAAAATTTAAAATGACTGAAGAGAAGAAATACCCATACTTCATACTTAATTAGACACAAAGTAATCCCAGAATGATGTGTAGTTGTCTCTTCCTATTCCTACACATGGAAACAAAGCCAAACAATCCTACCTTTTCTCTGCTCTCGACACTATTTTGTCTGTAATTTTACCTGTCAGCAAGCCTTTGCCATACCTGCCTTCCTGTTCTAAACCTCCTGAATTCTAACAGAAATATCTGTTTTTACGTTATTCTCAAGGGGAAATTGCTGATTCCTCGAAGACCATTGTCTGTCTTATATATAACGGGCCTGAGCCCTAAAGACTTTTTGACCATTTAAATGAAATTTGTTAGTGGGGAAGTATATTTTAATTTGAGCTTTGTTCCACAGTATTCATTTTATAGACACTACTTTACTGTACTGATAAACATGTACCTGACATTTTACATCTGAAATTTTAGCTTAGATTTTTGAATATTTCATTAAAAATTAAATATGTCTGCTACTCAAATGATCATTTAGTCATGCATACTATGTTCTTTACTTTAGAAGTGTCTCTGTCTTGAATTCTGTACTTCCTAGCACTGCAGAAGCTAATAAGTCAGAGCCATACGATAATCAAGGGGTAACCCATTATAGACAACAGAGCTCAAAGTCTGCATTATCAGGGTGGTAGACTTTATCTCAGAGAAACATTTGTTTGCAACAGGAAGGCACAAAACATTACACAGATACAAGGAAATAAGCCAAGGGACAACATATGACGGTCATTGTTATAATCAGTACACACATCCACATGATTTCTTCAAATAACAATAATTAACTTTAATAGTACCCAGTAATAATTCAGAATTTTAACAGAATCCCCACAACTACTAGACTACAAAATACTTGTAGATTTGAGGATGAAAAAGATGTTAAACCTAATCCTCTTATCCCTTGGGGTGTTATAGTAAGGGCTGGGACTCGTGTGTATGTTCTCTTTTAAAAATATGAAGTGGGAGAAAGGAAAATGAGGGAAGACAACAATAATTTAAATGACAAAAATGGTAGGACGTGCAAGTACAATGGATGTCAATCTTCTTTCATTTCTTAGGATAACCAGGTGAACCCAGTCCTACTGCCTTTATTAGAAAAGGCCTGAATGTAACTATTGCTAAGTCAAACATGCTATGCATCAGTGATGCAGAGAGAATTCTCTGCTATCCCTATTCTCAATTTACTACACATTACACACCTTTTTTTGCTTGTGCATTTTATGGACTGAAACCATGTATAGCAGCACAGTTTGTTTTTGCTGGACTTTCATTTAATCTTTATATTGTTTGTTGGCTGGATGGTAAGTATTGTCAGGGTAAAAATGTAATGTGTTTTTTTTAAACAGATTTTTGTATTTGTTTAATTCATTAATACATTTTTTCATTTCACTTACCTTTTTATTTATTTATTCTTTTTAGGTATTGCTGTGTTTGAAGCCAGTAGAGAAGTAGAGTTGATCTCCTGTTATCTCAGTTATTTTTGCTGCTGCTGTAGGGGTGGCAGATTATAATCATTTCACCTGCTCCTTGGTTTATTCTTTGGAGAGCATTGCAGTCATTTAATGTTCTCTCGCTTGCGATATTTAAGAAGGTGCCATGTCAGTGAGTACTCTATGAAGGCACTGTTTTACCCATCCTGCCTACTTTGGGGATGCTCCATACTTTACCTCTGATAATTACTTTACAATTTGACTAAATGCACACAATTTGTATTCAGTACCTAAAATTTACATGCTTATAAAACCTACAGTATCTTTCTGTTAATGTGTCTGCAATCAGTATACTGCATTTCATTCTTTTCATAGGAAGCTTTATTAACAAAACAACAACATTTATTTAAAAGACCTGGGGCCTCATGTATAAACAGTGCGTACGCACAGAAATGTTGCGTAAGAACTTTTCCATGTTCAAATCGCGATGTATAAAACCTACACTTGGCGTAAAGCCACGCACTTTTCCACGGTACCTCATACCTTGTCGTACGCAAGTTCTCCGCTCAGTTTTGCAGACTGGCGGCACCCAGCATCAAAGCAATGCTAATGTTCTTGTGTGGTTACACCTTATTTTCCTGACGCGGCTTTATAAATACACTGAAACTAACCGCATATTGTTTATTATTGTAACGCATCTGATTGTAATTAACTTGTAACAATATAATGGTCCAAGGAACATCCATAGTATTCCAAATACCATAACTGCTTTAGCGTTGTTACTCTCACTTCTCCTTCTTCTTCTTTCAGCTCCTCCCGTTAGGAGTTGCCACAGCGGATCATCTTTTTCCATATTACTCTCACTGCACCACTTGGAGTATTTATATCACTGTATCTGAGTGTGAATCACAGCAGCAGCTGATCGGAAAGAGAATTATCGGTATACAGCTTCAAGGACACGCTGTCTCAGCCACTGCAAAACGTTTTAAAGCCTTTCCTGTACGGACCTCACGGTTCAGAAACAGTTTTATCCCAAGAACTTTAAATGCATTCAATCAATTGCACCTTGTAGAACTGTTTGTACTTATTTGTACAATCACCCCACTGTAAACTTGCACTATAGTTATAATATCGCACAACCTGAGCCACTTTATAAAGCGCATATTTACATATGATGACAATATCATTTTTAAGGTGAAATGCAGCAAAATATGTTGATTATATTATACAGATAAAACTTTAACTTCATTTAAATCTATATTCTTCACTGGGAGTGTCATGAAGGATAGAATAATTAAAAATGTACTACGAAGATATTTCAATGTTCCTTAAACGTTTTGAATAATCGGCGCCAAGTTTACAGATGGCTTAACTTCTATTACAGAGCTGATTGTGTGGTGATTGGTTACTTGGGGAAAGAAAAGCAAGGACTGCAGTGGCGGCAGAAGGTACCCGTGTAGGTAGAAGGCTGAAATTTGGCAGGCTTATTCCTTACAGCTTACTTACAAAAGTTAAGCACGTTTTATTTCGAAATTCTACGCGTAACGGTCGATAATGGTCGACAAGGTCCGCCATGTTGAACTTTCTTATTTATGGCCCCATCTTCACGAAATTTGATAGGCGGCTTCCCTGCGCTAACTGAAACCGATGTACGTACTTATTTCGATGGTATGACGCCACTGTCGGCCGCCATATTGAACTTTCCAACGTCACTAATTTTCCAACTTCCCGTGTAGGTAGAAGGCTGAAATTTCGCAGGCTCATTCCTTACAGCTTACTTACAAAAGTTAAGCAGGTTTCATTTTGAAATTCTACGCATAACGGTCAACAACGTCCGCCATGTTGAACTTTTTTATTCATGGCCCAATCTTCACGAAATTTGGTAGGCGGCTTCCCTGCGCTAACCGAAACCAATGTACATACTTATTTCGGTGGTATGACGCCACTGTCAGCCGCCATATTGAACTTTCCAACGTCACTAATTCTCCAACTTTCCGTGTAGGTAGAAGGCGGAAATTTGGAAGGCTCATTCCTTACAGCTTACTTACAAAGGTTAAGCAGGTTTAATTTCGAAATTCTACGCATAACGGTCAACAACATCCGCCATGTTGAACTTTCTTATTTATGGCCCCATCTTCACGAAATTTGGTAGGCGGCTTCCCTGCGCTAACCGAAACCAATGTACGTACTTATTTTGGTGGTATGACGCCACTGTCAGCCGCCATATTGAACTTTCCAACGTCACTAATTCTCCAAATTAGGGATTCACGTCTCCCTGCTGATAACTACAGCCTTTTTATTTAATCCACGGCTTCTCCGCTGTTTTATTGTTCATTTATTACGATTATAGTTATTGTGTAGGTATTTTAGACTTACTTTACATTGTTCAGGTACCCATTTCCTTTATCATTCCAACCGTACCCGCATTAACATGTCTATCGAGGTGATCACCATCGATCAAAGAACT